>PITA01029456.1:0-17857 GCA_004023965.1 Spilogale gracilis | reverse complement strand
ACAGTTACAGTGAACATTTTTTTTTTAAGATTTTATTTATTTGACAGAGAGAAACACAGTCAGAGAGGGAACACAAGCAGAGGGACTGAGAGAGGGAAAAGCAGGCTTCCCGCTGAGCAAGGAGCCCGATGTGGGCTCGATCCCAAGTCTCCAGGATCATGACCTGAGCCAAAGGCAGTCGCTTAACCAGCTGAGCCACCCAGGTGCCCCCATACAGTTACAGTGAAAGAGCAAAGCCCAAGAAAATACTTTTGCAAGATGGTTATCTTTTTAGAATTGCTTGGATAAAGTAAATATCCATCATTAGAGCTAAATCAAATTTGTATCAATTACATGCCACACAGTACAGTTTTTAAAAATCTATTTCAAGGAAAAGAACCAGGGGTGTCTGGGGGGCTCAGCAGACCCTTAGTCTCAGGGTCCTGAGATCAAGCCACACATTGGGCTGCTTCTCCCGCTCCCTCTGACTCTCCCTCCTGCTCATGCACGCTCTCACTCATTCTCTCTTTCTCAAATAAACATAATCTTTAAAACAAAAAACAAACAAAACAAAAAAAAATGGGGAGGACGCCTGGATGGCTCAGTTAGTTAAGCATCTGCCTCTGGCTCAGGTCATGATCCCAAGAGTCCTGGGAAAAGTAGGACAAGATAGTAAGAAATTAATAAATTTATCTTGGAATTTAAGATTTCAGAAAGCAGAAACCCTGATCATCCATATGAGGGGCTTATAGCCCCAGAGCTGGAGTGCTTGAGGGAAGGTGAAATTAAAATGTTACTCTTGCCCAAAAAGGTACCCCAAATGCAGGACACTGGCAGGATGCCAAAGCTGGATCTATGTTAAAAAAAAAAAAAAAAACACAGATCAAGGCTTAGTCAGATCCTAAGGAACTCTTCTGCAGCCCATCTCTGAGTTGAGCCGACAGGCCGCGTACAGGGACAGAATGACATCTGGTTTCCCAACACATACCCACACCTGCTAACCAACACACAGCTTGAGGGTCTAATTTTAGACTCAACAGCTGTGACCGCTTTTTCTCTTAAAAAAAAGGGGGGGTTGTCTATATTTCATCTTCTGGGTATAGTAGCTAGCCATCATTGTCACATTCCCTGGCAAAGGAGGGGAAAGAAATAATGATGTCCCCTCAAGATGACCCACTCATTTAGAATGTCTGCCTAAAATGCTTAAATCCATTTCAAGAGCTAAGAAAACAAGCTTCCTAGAGTCTGGACCACAGCTTTCAGCACGTTATTCCCTGTTCAGAAACCTTCATGCAGCTGCTGACTGCTGAAAAGACAAGCCCCTCCTCCACAACCTGGGTTCCAAGGCGCTCTGCAGTCTGACATAAATCCACCCCTTATCCATGTCCATATTCCTGCCTCCCACTTTGCTCAAGGTGGCATCCATGATATCTGGACTCACGCCTCGGCTCGGCAACTTCCTCTCACTGTGCGTAAGTTATCTAACCTCAGCTTTAAAACACGGCAGGGGAAGGATGTCGTTTTGACCTTGATACAGTAGGTGTCAATAAATACTGGCCTGATATACCAAAAATCTAAAAAGAGTGTTTGGGAGAGAACAAGAACACAACAAATCAAAGGAAAAAAAAAAGTCTAACTGCTCAAACCTTTTGATAGACCAATCTGATAATATGTATCAAAATATAAAATGCATATAACCTTTGACATAGAAATCCCAATTTTGCTCCATCTTCCTTGAAAGGTTATTGAATAAAAAAAATAAAAAATAAAAAAGGTTATTGAATAACTACAGAAATATGTAATAATAGGGATTTCGTTCACAGCATTATTTGTAATAACAAAAAAAATCCAGAAACAATCTAAATGCCAATTAGGAATGAACTAAGAAAATTATGTAAACAGACACTATTGCTAGGTAATAAAAATGGGTTTTTCCCCCTAGAACTATTTATTACATATATATTGTTTTGTTTTGTTTACCAAATAAGCCCCTGGCTTTATTTTTGTATAAGATTGTATTTATTTATTTGACAGAGAGACAGGGAGAGAGGGAACACAAGCAGGGGGAGTGGGAAGGGGAGAAGCAGGCTTCCCACTGAGCAGGGAGCCCGATGTGGGGCTCGATCCCAGGACCCCAGAATCATGACCTGAGCTGAAATCAGATGCTTAACAACTGAGTCACCCAGGCGCCCCCTGTTTAATATTTTTTATAAAACACATGTATCATATTTTCCAGAACCAAGGTACTGGAAAATAATTTTTAAGAAAGACACAAAGGGAAAAGGTACTAAAGGATGTTTCCTTGGATTCTCAGGGCCAACTATCACTTTACATTTCACTGATAAAGGTCCAGTTCAGACTAGCCAAGAGCCCAGATCTCTGAGAAAACTGAGGCTAAAACAAGGTGGATGAAAGACTTTTGTGTTTTCTGTATAAAATTAGACAACTCTGTCCTCTTATTACTTCTATGTACGAATAAAAAAACAAAAGACTCTCCTAATGCCCTGGCCACAGCTTTTATACTTAATCCCAAACACCTACGTTCTGTGTGAAGCTCCTGCCATGGGAGAGGCTGAGGAAAAGCACCCAGTAGGTGCTTTCAGGCAAACCTGCTCAGAGGCTAGTAAGACAAGGCTTTCCCACTCCTTCGGTGTGCGGCTGGAGCATCTGAGAATTACCACTACAGGACCGAAATTATGGGGAACAGCAACGATCCATACAAATGATGGGTCTCCAGAATGAATTTTAAATTGGGGGTATTTGAGCTTGAAAGTCTTACTATTTCCATTAAAATGACAGGTGAACAAAAGATTGAAATCATACAGAAAAACGAAAAACAGTACATTATCCTCTAAAATCATCAGTCACAGCAGTAATCACTATTAACAGTTGATATTTGTAGTTTGCTTTTGTTTTTAAGCCTATCTTAAAAGGAATTATCATTTCTCACCCATTACATTGGCAAAAAATTTTTTAAAGTATGTTAATAGGAACTGCTGGTTTAGGGAAATTTAAGGTGTACAACTCAATGTTTCTGCTCTATTCAGAGCTGGGCAACCATCAACATGAGTTCCAGAACATTTTCATCAGCCCAGTAGCAGTCACTGCCCACTCTTTCCCTCCTTGCCCATGGCATCCACTAATCTATTTCTCATCCCTAAGGACATACCAACTCTGCACATTTCAAGTAAGTTGATTCACACACCATGTGGCCTTTTGTAACTGGCTTCTTCAGCGCAGCGTAACGTTGTCAAGCTTCACCCACATTATAGCACGTGTCCTTCCTTCTTACGGCTGAATAAGGATACCACACTTGGCCAAATATGCATCAGGGGACAGACATTTCACATTCTGCCTAGTATGAACAGTGGTGCTAGAAACATTCCTGTACAAGTTTTTGTGTTTTCACAAAACACGTATGTTTTCAATACAGACACATAGCAGGGTTCAGGGGTAACTCTATGTTTAACTTTGAGGCCCCGAAACCCTGGTTTGCACAGCAGCTGCACTATTCACACTGTCATCAGTGGTGTGAGAGCGCTGGAAGGCTTCCCACCCCACCCAACACTTGTTACTGTGTCTCTTTTCAACTATACCCTTCCCAGGCAGGTTTGAAGAGGTATCTCATTGTGATTTTGATTTGCTTTTTTCTGGATGTAGAATGACGCTGAGCATCTTTTCATGTACTTATTGGCCATCTACACATCCTTTTTGGAGAAGTATCTACTCAAATCTTTGGCCCATGTTTTAATTAGGCTTTTTTAAAAATTCAAACACAATTAAAAGCAGTGTTATATTAGTTTCAGTGTATAATATGATTCAATAACTCTATACATTATTCAGGGATCATCAAAATAAGTGTACATTCTCACAAATTATGGAGATATATACATATACATAGATCAGATATATGGTTTATAAGTATTCTCTCCCATTCTCTGCATTGTCTTTTGACATTCTTGACCATGTCCTTGAAGCATAAAAGTTTTCAATTTTGATGAAATCAATTTCACCTATTTCGTCTTTTTTGCCTGGACTTTTGGTATCATATCTAAGAAATCACTCCCTAATCCAAGATCACAAATATTTCTCCTGTTTTCTCCTAAAAGTTTTATATGTCTTAAGTCTCATTTAGGTCTTTGATCCATCTTCAATTAATTTTGTATTGGGTATGAGGTAGGGATCTAACTTTATTCTTCTGTTTGTAGATCCACTTGTGACAGCACCATTTGTTGAAAAGAATATTCTTTCTTCATTGAATAGTCTTAGCATAGAGCTTTTTAAAGTCTTCCTTAAATGTTCCATAGTTTGATAGTGGCACTGTTTATACAACTATGTCAAAATTCATAAAATTGTATATGAAGAATAAATTTTGCTCTATGAATATATGTAAATAATATACTCAATAAACCTAACAAGTTAAAACTTCTCCTTTAGAGAAACATTCACATATTGCCTATGTAAGGATCATATGCTTCACAAATACTATACTACTATTTGTAATAAAGATAAACTGGAAACCATCTGAACCTCTACCAAAAATAAGCTAAACGGGCACCTGGGTGGCTCAGTCGTTACGCATCTGCCTTCAGCTCAGGTCATGATCCCAGAGTCCAGGGATCGAGTCCTGCATCAGGCTCTCTGCTCAGCAAGGAGTCTGCTTCTCCCTCTGTTCCTCCCTGCCTCGTGCACTTGCATATACATGTGCTTTCTCTAATAAATAAAGTCTTAAAAAAAAAAACTGAACAGATATAGTATAATCATAGGATTGAATACAATGCAACAGTATAAAGGAATAAGCTAGGTTTTATATATGTTAAGTGGATCAAGTTCTATTAAGCCAAAGGGTAGGTATACAATGACTGACACAGAATGAAAGCATATATGTAAAAAGATACAAAACCAAGCAACACAGACTCTGTGAATACACACGTCAGTACCTAATAGTATCTCTTAAAAGTCTGGAAGAATCCTCAGCACACTGATAACACTCACTGCCTCTGCAGAGAGCAAAAAGACACCAAGACCGGACAGGGTGATCAAAACAGAATTAAGCTCTGTTATTTTTCCCCTAAAGGGATATCTATTCATTAACTACTTGTAGGATTAAAAATTAATAATGTGGGAAGCCTGGGTGGCTTAGTTGGTTAAGCGTCCAGCTCTTGATTTCAGCTCAGGTCATGAGATTGAGCCCCCGTGCTGCACACAGAGCCTGCTTGAGATTCTCTCTCTCCCTTTCCTTCTGCCCCTCCCCCCACTTAGCCCACATGTGCACATGCTCTCTCTCTCTAATAAAAAAATTAATACTGTGTACCTTATGTGAGTTGTAAACAGAGGTCATGAGTATGGAATCATAGCTTAATATATGCAGTCATTTGTACATCCCTGCACCCAACCTACACACACACACACACACACACACACAGCTGATCTTACCAATTTGGATTTTCCATACTTTCCCGGAAGACAGACTCTTCCTTCATGGATGCATATTGTGTCCATGTAAGGCAATGACTCCGTATAGACATGTTTCTTTCCTGAGGATTGAGCCACGATTCCTCTTCCAATTGGATATTAGGTACCTTTAAAATGCTCACCTGTCCAACAGAGAGTGGATGGCTCTCTCAATTTAGGAAGAGCAAGCTACATAAAGACTAAGTCCAGAGTTGCTTTTAGTCTTGGATAATTAAGAGGACAAGTGATGCTCATATACCAATGATGACTCACCAATGGCTGTGAGTCCTTGATAATCAAACACACTATGACCTTACTAAATGCTGGTGAGGACAGGCAAATGGCCCAGGATTTATGCAGGCTGTACAGTGCCTGGCCTGATTTCCCTAACTGCTAAACACTAAGCAAATTACCAACCTCCTTCATGTCTCCTCTAGGGCTGGTTATGGCCTTCTTAAATTGATGGATTCTAATTGGGTCCACTGATGGGCTTGCATGCAGCAGGACAGTATCAGATAAAATATTTTCTTCATTTTAAACTCTGTCCAATACCCCGAAATGTATGGTTTCCAAGGTGGAGGAGACATGGGAAACTACAAAGGCAGCTTGTACAAGTCGGAGATGTCCTTAAATTATTTAAGAATTGAGATACAAGCCAAAGTTGAATGCCTTTTTAAATAATAGATTCAAAGCCTGTATATAGGGCAAAGGCAGGGTATACACCGTGTAGAAAAAGGCAATGATAATTTGCTGCATATAGTGCAACACATTTTCCCATGTGGAAAATAAAATGAAGTTCTTTTTCCTTGTCAATCAGCTTTCTTTCCTTCAAAGAATGTGACAGAGTCTTACTGCATGACCCAGAAGTGACAGAAGCCACCACTTCTTCTACATACAGCGAACAGCACAGCAGTGCAATCTCCAAGCCAATGGGCTTCTCCATCACAAACAGGATCACTTCCAGGTTGAAATGACCACCGGAGACATCGTACGTGCTTATCAAGATGCTCTCGTCTTACTTCCTAATGATTCTTATACTCTTGTCAATAACCCCAGTATGATTTAAACAATGTTATTAAAAATTCCCACTTACCTTTGCCAACAATCACCAGAGTGCTTAAGAATTTCAAAGACAGAAAACAATTTGTTACCATGAAGATTTCATCATCCCGGCCATTACAGAGAAACACACAAAAAAGACTGACAGAGAGCACTGAGAACATGATACTCCCTGGAATAATTATACTTTCTGGCAGTAATATAGAAATTGAAGTTTTATCTTCTTGCTAAATATGAGACTAAATATTTACCATCTGCCCATTTCTGATCATTCTTATCTAAGAAACCATGGACAGATGAGAAAAGCTGGTCAGTTCATGCAAAATGTCCAAAGTATCTTTACAATAATTATAGACCATCTCTGTGTCCACTAAGAGCCCTCCACCAAAGAGAAGCAGAAAGAGATGGGGAAAAAACTATCTCTGGTGGCATCTGCCAAAACTGAGGTTAGATATAATAGTGCTTTCTCCCTCTGAGGAGCTATGAGGTACAAGTGGGAAAGTCCTAACACTCCTGTACAGCAGAAAATGCTGTCTCTTTCTAGGACTATGTGAAAAATCACCCAAATCTGATTAAATTTTAAAATGAATTTACCTTCCTTAAAATTTCAGGAACCACATTCTGACAGACTGCAATCCTCTTTCTATAGATGATCCCTGTTGACACATCTAGAAACAGAAAATTTTTGCACTCAAGAAAATTTTTAAGGAAATGTATTCTTGCCCGACATCAATAAAACTTTTCATGTCAATGTCAATTTTCTATATGTAGAATTCCTAGAGAAAAATGTTTAACTCAAAACTCAGTGTCCCTGACCACTTTTCAGGGCCAAAAAATTCCAAATACACTCATCTGTGATCGAAGAATAAGGGTAAGACAGCTAACTCACACTGCACATTCTAAAGTTAAGGATAAAGAACCACAAACTATTCACTGCTCTGGACTATCAGCGTCAACACTCCAGTGACAAGGGCTAATGAGCCTTTTGTTCAACTCCAACAAAGAGAATGTTTTAACAAAAAACAGAGAATCTGATTCTGCCACTTTCTGCACCAACCACGTTATCAAGAACAGGCTTCTGGCTACAAAATTTAAATCTCTAATTAATTATATTAGCCATGCTCTTTACTCATAGGGAAGCAACTTCCCTACGACTGGCACTACTCTGTTTTGGAACTGTTTCCAGAATAGCACCAATAAGGTAAAAAACATAAAATAAATGTGAATGAAGGAAAAGGGAGACCAGTTCTGAGAAAAAATAATTGTCAAGGTGCTGTCTTTTGCCCTATAAATTAATGTGACTCAGCCAAGCTCCTATAGGGTTTCTCAAAGCGCAGGCTAGAGTAGCCCTGAATGCTGGTGCAAACACCTGGCCTTCCCAGAAACCACTGCCAGGGTGAGAAGCGGGCTCATCTCCTTGGCTGCTGGCATTCCTTTAGCCATCCCATCCGAGGTTTGCAGCACACATACTTAAAATGGATTAGCCACTCCTGCAGGCAAAGATGCCCCCGTCATCAGTAAAAATTATAACTAACGTTTCTATGTCACTTTGGGATGTGCACATTGTTCTCTCATTTGATCTTCAAAATAACCTAAAAGCAGGATTATTATTTCCTCATTTGATAAATGAAGAAACTGAGCCTTCAAGAACTTAGTAATCAAGGCTTGAAATCAGATTTGTCTGATGCCAAATAACACATCTCTCCTACACTGAGTACAGATACATGAAAAAAAAAGATTTTTAGAGTATTTTTTATAGAACTATAGACATAAAGAAAAGACTCGCATAAACGAGACATTTTTGTGCTCACCAAGCACAGAAAAGACTTCAGAGTCATGTAACAAACAGTGGCATATCATATGTTTTCCCAGAAGGTTCAAGAGCATAGTCAGAAGTGGGCCGGGGTGTCTCAGGGCTTTTTACATTGATTCTGTGCATCACTAGAGCCTTCTGCATGGCCCGGTTCTCAAGTCTAAGGAAGGACAATGAAAATGCTTTCAGTGAGATACAAAGGACAGTGAGCAGTGAAGACTCCTACATTCTAATTCGGGGGTGAGTAGACATCTCCTGTAAAGGGCCATACAGTATATTTTTAGGTCTGTGGGCCAGATAGCCTTGTCACAACTCAACTCTGCTGTTGTAGCAAGGAGAAGCCATAGACAATATATAAACAAGTGGGTACAGTTGTATTCCAATAAAACTTTATTCACAGCATCAAGCAGGACAAGCACAGTTTGTCAACCCCTGCTCTGGTCAATATGGAACCATGCTGTCAAGTGCAGTTATGATTCCATAATCTCATCACTTTATAGTCACATTTTATATACATGCTACTAATCACAACTATTTTGCCATCTATAAAATGATACATGAATATATTATAGGGATACAGCCATGTGACCTTGGACAATTTATTTAACCTCTCCATACTTTGGTTTCTTCATACATTAAATTGGAGTAATAGTAATACATATACCATACATTCGTAAGACGATTAAATGAGTTAGTAAGAGTGAGAGTGCTTGGCACATATGAAGTGCTCAGAAATGTTAGCTGTTAGTACTGTCATCAGTTATTAATTGAGAGTGATATGAGCATATTCAGCAAGCCCTCTGCTGCTCTCAGTGCTGGGTACTCTTTCCTTTCACTTCAAATACAGAAATACACTTGTTCGTATACCTGTTTAAAAAGTAACAGGCCACACACACACACCCTCACACATACACACCCCCACACACATGCACACACACACTCACACATATACACACACACACACTCACACACACACTGGCGCACACACTCGCACACACTCACACTCACACACACTCACAAACACCTTTACAAAAATCAGTATCACTTAATGATCGCCACCAAAGTGAGGTATACTCAGAAAACTTACCTCTTTTTTCCTCCACAACCTTTACAGAGATGACATTTTTATCCATGGGGTTGGGATACTAAAGAAAAACACATAAAGAAGAATTACCATTCATCTTTTACCCGAGTGAATTCTTTCCCAGCAACCGCAGTTATTTGCAGGAATAGTACTTATTTTCCAAGCAACCTCTAAGGCCTGTTTCCAGTCAAGGCTCCTCACTTCACTACTTGGGCCTAAATAACTGAGAGACTATCAGCAACTAAACCTGTATAAATCCAAGGAAAACCTTCTTGAGATCCAGCCTAGCGGAGAAGAGAGGGTGAAGTTAAACTAGGTCAATTATGGACCCAGCCTTACAGAAATGAAGAGTGTCCTCTGTGCCACACCCCATGCTACACACTCTATTTACTTACACTACCTTGTTTAAATCCCAAAACAGCCTCTCTGCTGTGACTGCATCACATGTTACCATCATCTCATCTGTCAGAAATGGAAACTGAATGAAGATCACAGAGTCTGGGATCGGCCACCGAGTGAGTGGGAGAGCCGTGAAATTAACCCAGGCCTAATACAAAGTGAATCTTTCACTTGGACGGTGTGCCATTGCCTGGCAGCTGGGCTGGCATCACAGAACAATTAGAGAAGGAGTCTCCTCCAGGTACTCAATAAATCACTTACCTATTAATTCCCCTGAAAAACAGTTTGGATGTAACAAGGCTGGGGGAAAAAAAGCTACTATTTTTGTCCTGGCAGTTAACATACATTTTAATGCAATTTAATATAATTTAAATCTCAAATTAATATTGTGAGGTATATGCTGCTTTTTCCCTTTCACATGTGAAAAATAAGGCCCAGATAAACCAAGTAGTCTGCTCAAACTCACCCGCCTAAAGAGCTCCGAGACTGTAATTAACTCACAGACATTCTTTATTGTCTTCTAAGCCCGTCTACCTAACCTACCCTTAAATCCTCTCACACATACTCAAATACAATCCTTTCTATTGCTCAGATACAAAGAGAAAGACTCTGGGAGTGGAAGGGACCTCCTCAAAGTCATAGGACAAGGTGGCCCCCGATCCAAATGTGCTGAGCACCTCTGGGGCCCTTTATCTAGAAGCTCATGTGACCAAGTCTCACCCAAGATACCACGAAGCGCCAAGGGGGGGTGAAAGCAGTAAAGAGGCTGATGGGCAGGGGAAGAGGGACTCTCCACTTGGTGAACTTGAGCTTGCTCAAGTCTCTGGCACCCTAGGAAGTAGTATATGCAACTCAGTGAGTGTGGGTCTCCCCTTCTCACATCAGCTACTTATACGCATACATGTGTGCGTGTGTGAGTGAGAGAGAGAGAGAGAGAAAGGTTGGCTAACTGGCTGACCTTCAGAGAAAAAGGTCCACTACTTTCACACATATCAAAGATATCTTGGCCTC
Source organism: Spilogale gracilis (assembly GCA_004023965.1). Classification (NCBI taxonomy): domain Eukaryota; kingdom Metazoa; phylum Chordata; class Mammalia; order Carnivora; family Mephitidae; genus Spilogale; species Spilogale gracilis. The sequence goes on along the minus strand of PITA01029456.1, from coordinate 7,058 downwards.
GAGCGCCTGGGTGGCTCAGTTGGTTAAGCAACTGCCTTCGGCTCAGGTCATGATCCTGGAGTCCTGGGATCAAGTCCCGCATCGGGCTCCCAGCTCCTCGGGGTACTTTCTTTTCCCTCTGACCTTCTCTCTTCTCCTGCTCTCTCTCAATTTCTCTCTCTAAAATAAATAAATAAATAAATAAATGGATAGATAAATAAATAAATAAATAAATAAATAAATGATCTCTTTTTAAAAAAGATATCTTGGCCTCAAAAGACACTGAATTAGAACACAGGTTCTGTGAGAAAAGCAATATGACCTGGTTCAGTCACTCCTCTATCTCTAGCACTAGCACAGTGTCTGGCACATAGCAGGCATTCCATAAATTTTTGCTGAATGAATGATTAGGAAGATGAACCTTGCTGACCTCAATTTGGAAACTAAACCTCACTTTGCTTGGGGACGTATCTGGAAGAGAACACAGATGGTCAGTCCCAGCAGCCTCGATACTTCATTATGCCCCATGCCATGAACTATCATTCACACTTCCATCCTGGCAAATGCGATCTTGAGAACTGATCAGAAAGTGGATTCTTCTTGATATACATGAACAGACTTTAGATTTTAGAACTTCCTTACTCTTGCAATAAAGCCTAACTTTCAAGAGTACTTTCTTGTTGAGGACTCAAAAACTTAAACTTCGAATTTTAGAAAGAAACAATGACCTCTTTCCTTTAAGCTCTTACCACTTTCTCTTTTCTTTTAGGACATTGAACCTTATGCCTTAGCCAGTGATGGAAAGCATGGTCTTTAAAGAAAGAAGAAAAGTAGATTAATCCAAGGGAAAAATATGATATGAGGTATTTCAAAATGCTTTCATTTTCAAACTTTTATGTATTTCTTAGGACACAGAAGAAACCATATGAGGAAAGCTATGTTCTACGTTACCAGGGCTTTGGGGTGCCCTAGTAATATGCTGAAGAGATGGGTAAAACCACAGAAAAAGAACTATTTGCAGGGGTTGCAACTGCTGTTACATAGGGAATGGCAAGGCCTGGACTGCACTGTTTTGTTTCTGAAACACTGAATTCAGATAGAAAATATAGGAGTATAGACATGTAGCTAATTCTGTTTAAATCATATCTGTATATCCCATATACAGCTTCTGTTATAATCATAAACATAATTTTGAATCAAAATATAAATAAAATTTAGTGATAATAAAAAAAAGAAAGTGGATTCTTGAGTATTCATTCACTCATCCACTCATTCATTTTTGCTCCACAAAAAAATGCTCAGAACTACAATGAACTGCTTTCTTGAAGTTTAACCTTCAGATAATATCCACTAGGGAGGGTCAGGTTTAGTTACTCTGCTTCTTGGCAAAGAGCACCCTTGAAGCAAGGAGAATATCTCAGCCTCACACAGATCCCCTGAATTGTGTATGTGTTTGTGTGCGTGAATAAAAACTGTCATGCTAAGGTAAATTGAAAGTCTGAAAGTATTTCCTTCACTAGTCCTAGTTTGTTCATTCTGTATTCATCAATACTTCCTGACTGAATATTACAAGTATACTGTAAGTTGTAGGAAGATAACTAAACTAAATTATGGAAGAGATGTGAAATATAATCACCTGAGGAAGATAGTAATAAAAGCTTTAAAGATCTGATTACTTCACTAAGTGAAATTCCTAAAGAATATAAACTCAGAAACTTCATACTTCTACATAATTTTACAATTTCTCATTAAGCCAAAAGGCACTGACTGAAACAATAGTGAAAATTCTCTATTCATTCTTCAATTAAGAGGTTTTGAGTACCTATCATGCCAGGCACGGTTCCAGGCACTGAGGATGTAGTAAAGAAACAAACAAAACTGTAGCCTCTTACAGAGTTTATATGTTAGTTGGGGAAACAAACAAAAAAATAAATGTATCAGGAGAAAATCCATCAGACCACAGGATAACAGGGAAATGGGAAATTGTGGAGAGGGGTCACTGTAAAATACCTAAGGGTCACCCATGAGACAATGCTTGTAAATAACAAGTAAAATGAAGGTTTCAACCAAACACAAGAGGTCCTGAACAATTTACTTCAGTAAATTCATCTGCATGATTCAAGTTATTTTCCTACCCAACTACTTTGGGGAGTTGAATAGACACGAGCCTCATGCTTCCACATGAGAACAGGAAAAGAAATGAGAGGTTTATTTACAATAGCTAAATACCATGACGTGAAATGAATATATTCTAACTTTTTTAAAATCAAAGATTTATTGTGCTGAGGCTCCCCCTACCTGGTGTTACTTGAAATGATCTAACGCCATCTTGTGGTAACTTGAATATTCATGATTTAATTCAAGAACGTTCGGAAGTCAGGTAATAAGGGGTTGTGAGAGGGAAGGCTCTTAGAGAAGTCATCACCAGGAATGCCAATTTGAGAAGACAGGAGGCAGTGGGCAGCTTTATCTGAACACCTTTTTAAACACGGTGTGACAATGGAAGAGATCAAGCTAGCATAAGACCAGGAAAGACTTAGTTGAGTCACTGATCTACTACACTGAGTACTAGAGGCCGTCTTACGCATTATCTCACTTAGTACTTCCCCAAAGGAGTAAGCCCACAACTACTATCAAGACAAGGACATTGCGCTAAAAGCAGAAATGGCATAAAGCCTACACACAAGCACGGTCACCAAGACTCCCAACCCCCACTCAAGAGTAGCAACTCTCATGGAAGCAAAGTGGTCTAAATACCCAGATATCTGCCAAAAATGCTTGCCATCCCAGGACCTGGCTCGGTGGGTCACAAACTGTAGCAGCTTAACAATTACCACGTGGGGCCATGTATCTCCGCCCTGCATGCCATATATCCTGGGGGACTTGCAGTATTTTCCAGGGTATATTTCACTTCATTTTGAACTTTATTATTATTTTAGTTCCTTTATATAAGGAACTGTATATATAAGTTCCTGTATAAAAGAAATCCTTTATCTTTCCCCAAGATATAAATCTGCTGCAAATATACTCTAACAAAGGTAAAATGTAGACTCCTGTATAATGTCATATACCTTGCTTTCATTTCCTTTTACATACTGAAAGGTAAGAGGCCCTAAATTGCAAAACACTGAATAAAAAAGAAAATATGATTAAAACAAAGAGCTATGAAAAGTGAGAGGCAAGGAAATTGAATCCATCTAACTATAGGAATAAGAGATAATTTGTGGGAGGAGTTTCATGAAGATAGTTTTACCTTTCTTCTTTACAAGGGAAAAATATACATGCTTTCATAAAGCCTGCTCTTAAGAGGGAGGAGTTGTTTTTTTTTTTTAAATAGCATTTTTTTTTTTAAGATTTTATTTATTTGACAGAGAGAAACACAGCCAGAGAGGGCACACAAGCAGGGGGAATGAGAGAGGGAGAAGCAGGCCTCCCGCCAAGCAGGGAGCCCGATGTGGGACTCGATCCCAGAGGGATCATGTCCTGAGCGGAAGGCAGTTGTTTAACCAACTGAGCCACCCAGGTACCCCAAGAGGGAGGAGTTTTTAAAATATCAACTTTCCAAAAAGCTCAGAAGTCAATGCCTGCCTTTTATAAAACCACCCCCCCAAAAAGAGTTAATGACCTCCAAAAGAACCACCGTTTACCAACTTCCATATGGCATTATCCAAGAGAGCACAAGGAAACAGCCGAGCTCAGATCTGTATGATTAGTTGTACAAAGGTCAAGCAGACCTAAAATAAAGTCTGTATATTAACATTTCTGTTTTATAAGCATTACGAGAATGTTTGCTGCTCATGCTACTTCCAAAAATGCATGTGCAGAGAGGTGGAGCTGCTGAAGGGACCTGGCCTTTAGCTAAAAAAACAAATCACCATGAACTGTGCCAAATTAATGAGCTACATGCAACAGTGTATCTTAGAGGAAAGCAAAGCTGATTTCATACCAAAATCAAATGAATCAGTGATTAATCAAAATTTCAATGATCAAGGACAAAACATATTTAAGTCAATAAATTTTTGAGTAGTTGTTCCTTGGCCTTTCAGACCAGTAGGAGGATAAGTAGAAAGAACAAAGGACAAGGAACCCAGACGTACAGACAGCAATGCTGCCATCTGTGAAGCCAGGGCGGCAGAGGCCCTTCCAGCTGAGACAAGTTCTGATTCTAAAGGCCAACAATATCACATCTCCCTTATTCATTCAAAAATGTCCTAACAGGGGCACCTGAGTGGGCTCAATCAGTTAAATGTTGGCCTTCAGCTCAGGTCAAGATCCCAGGGTACTGGGATCCAGGACACATCAGGCTCCTTGCTCACCGGGGAGCCTGCTTCTCCCTCTGCCTGCCCCTCCCCCTGCTTGTGCACTCACTCTCTCTCTAATAAAATCTTTTTTTAAAAGATTTTATTTATTTGACAGAGAGAGATCACAAGTAGGCGGAGAGGCAGGCAGAGAGAGAGGAGGAAGCAGGCTCCCTGCTGAGCAGAGAGCCCCAATGCGGGCCTCAATCCCAGGACCCTGAAATCATAACCTGAGCCGTTAAGCCACTGAGCCACCCAGGTGTCCTAATAAATAAAATCTTTTAAAAAAAAATCCTAATAATTGGCAATGACATAGTAAAGGGTTTTGAAGGAAACAGCTTCTAATTATAACACAAAGGATAACCCTCCTATTTCAACTTTAAATGTGTACATAAACCAAATGCATGTAAAGATACTAAGTCTACAAAATAACTGACCAGTACTCTTCAAAATTACCATGGTCCAAAAAGACAAAGCAAAACAAAAGAGTGAGGAAGTGTCCCACATTGCAGGAAACTAAAACATGACAACGAAGTGCAATGTGGGATCCTCGACTGACTCTTAGGACTGGAAAAATGACATGAGTGGCCTACTGCCAAATTTCAATATGGCCTGTGGATGAGTTAACATTTTATCAGTGCTAATTCCCTGGTTTTAAAAATGATACACTAGTTTAGGAAGATGAATAAAGGAATTCTTTGTCTGTTTTATATTTTGTAAGTCAAATTACTGCTGCCCCTTGAACATGGATCTGAATTGCGTGGTTCCACTTCTATGTGGATTTTTTTTCAATAAATACAATACAATGCTGTAAATGCATTTTCTCTTCCTTATGGTTTCCTTAACATTTTTTTGCCTCTAGGTTGCTTACCATCAGAATACAGTATATAATTTACATAACATACAAATGTGTTCATCAACCATTCGTGTCATTGGTAAGGCTCCAATCAGTAGCAGGCTCCTCCTAGTTAAGTTCTGGGGGCGTCACAAGTTACACAGATGCAGAGTTTAAATTGGCGTGGGCAGGGCCCCTAAACACTACGTTGTTTAGGGTCAAACGATTTCTCAGTGAAAAGCTAAGAAATAAAAAACAAAATGAAAATGAAAATACAGAGCGCTGAAAACAGAATGAGTTTCAGAATCCAAGAGACCTCAGTTTGAAGCCCATCTGTGGGAGTCTTGGGCAAATTACCTAATCTCAGCCTGCCTTAGTTTCTTCATCTGTACAATGGGGGGGGGGGGGAATCCACCCCAAAGAGCTGTCAGAGAAATTAAAGGGAATAATGTGATTAAAGTATAACCACCAGGCAAGTGCTCAGTAAATGGCAGCAGTGGTTTTTTGCTGCTAAAGAATGAAATCAACATTTTTAAAAACTTAGATTCAGGACTTCAATGTCTATCTTGCAATTCACTGTGGTAAGGCACTGAGTATATTCCTAGTATCTGTCTGGAAACTAAACCGATCTAAGTGATGACTTAAAAATTATTAGAAGATACTTCTTCTTTTCCAGACTAGTAAAACTTCACAAGCTCATGCTTTATTGATTCAGAGGCCGTGTGACAAGAGCTCCTCACACATTCCTCCCTACCAGCATTAGCGAAGGCATCATGTTAGAGAAGTAGGAGGACTAGAGAGAATATTTACTTTTTTAAAAAGGCAATAAACTCTTAAGTACTCTAAAAGCTGTCACAGATTTATGATTAAGATACGGGGTGCCTGGCTGGCTCAGCCAGTGAAGCATGTGACTCTGGATCTGGTGGTCGTTGAGTTTGAGCCCCACAGTGAGGTAGAGGTTACTTAAAAATAAAATCTTACCAAAATATCCAATCCTCGCCCCACACACTATGTCTGTAATATGCCCCCGAGAAAGCACTCATGATAAAAATTAATGTATCAGCCTCTGTCCCCGTGACAGTGAGCTCCTTGAGGGCTCAGGCCCTGTTTTATTTACTTCCTCATCTCCCAAGGGCAAAATGAATACACAGACTTATTATAAATGTCCACTAGCAGACATATGAAAGTTTTACTATTACCGCTTTGATAGTTAAAAACTGCCCAAGCTTTTACAAACTGATTAAGCTACAGCCACCACAATTAACTTTCCAAGCACATTTTCACATCATTTAAATAACATTTAAAAATATAAGTCATAATTCGCTGACTTAAATAAGCCAAGTAGAAAAAGTCAAGTATCACATGGTTTCACTTACTTGCAGTGCATAAGGGGTAATGTAGAGGACAGTAGGAGAAGGAAAGGAAATGGGAAGTAGGGTAATTCAGGGAGAGAAACGAACCATGAGAGACTTTGGACACAGAAACAAACTGAGGGACCTGGAGGGAGGGGGTGGGGGATGGGAGAGCCTGGTGGTGGGTACTGAGGGCACCTATTGCATAGAGCACTAGGTGTGGGGCATGGGCAATGAATCTTGGAACACTGAAAAAGTAAAATTAATTTAAAGTAAAAAAAAAATAAGTCATAATTCAAATGTGCACCACTATTCATTGTTTCTCTTTATTACTCCAGGTTCGTAAAGATTTCTGCAGACTACTTCTCTCAGCTTTTTATTTTCAGGTTCATGGAATAAATGTGAGAAATTATTATTGTTAGTATTACTATTAAGATTTTTAGCGGGGCGCCTGGGTGGCTCAGTTGGTTAAGCGACTACCTTCAACTCAGGTCATGATCCCGGAGACCTGGGATAGAGCCCCACATCAGGCTCCCTGCTCTTTGGGAAGCCTGCTTCTCCCTCTCTCACTCCCCCTGCTTGTGTTCCCTCTCT
>PITA01029455.1:0-17832 GCA_004023965.1 Spilogale gracilis | reverse complement strand
CCTGTAGTGAACCACCTGATCATACTGGCACTTTGATCCTAGATTTCCAGCCCCCAAAACTGTGAGCAATAAATTCCTGCTATTTATAAGGTATTTTGTTGTAACTGGATGAAGACACGGTCTTCTCATATGCCTTCTGGTCCATATGGTTCCTTATAAGAAACAAAAAAATGCTTCCTACTACCAAGGTATCTCTGTGCCTTGCAGGGTCATCTCTTGATATCAGAAGACTTTAATTTAATTAGGGCAGAAGAATATTCAGTAGGAATCCTCCCTTTCTGGACCTTCAGTTTTGTTTCTCAGAACTCACAAACTTTTGTTTCACCGCCGGATCGCTGACATCATATTTACATCTACTTGGAATTTTTTTCATTCTGATTCTCTTAAGTGCTTTTACATTTCATTAAGAAACGTGACTATCACTAAGAGTCTCTCCTATTCAGCTACAACCAACCACAGAAAAAAGCTTGAGAAATAGTCGCCTTCCCAGGAACAATCTCTCCACCCTCTTTGAGAGAAAAGCCATCCATTTCCTTGGTATTTTAGAAATGCTTTTTTTCTTTTATTTTTTTAATTATTAAAATTCTCTTCTACTTTATAATTCATTTATAACCCGCATTCCATTTAAAATAAATTTCTTATGTTTAATACCCAAGCACAGATTTTCGAGCACATACTCAGCCTGGGGCTGCCGTGCATATTCCAAATGGAGCCCCCTCTCACCTCCAGGAGGCAGAAGCAAGAGCAACGCCAATAGGAGGCAGACATAGAACAAAGCCTAATACCTCAGGGGGTGTTAAGATTTTTGTGATTTATTTTCATTTCCATTCCTGGGGTGGTAATAAGAGCCATGGTTCAGACAAGTTATTTCTTGATACAGGAGTTCTTTATCCTGAAGCATGATCTGCTGTGAAGTGCTGTCCACTCTGCATCTCCTGTGAAATAGAATGATGACATTGGGATCTTTTCATTGTGGTGGTGGTATTTTGTTTTCTGAGAATGAGCAGGTGATGTATAGGTCATGTTCTGGAGGGATTCCTTGTTGAAGCTTTTGCCACCAAACCAGAATATACATCAAGCCATGTACAGGAAGAATTAAAGGCCAGGCTGATTTTGGAAGGGCAAGACCAAGTTCAGCTCTTTCTATTGGTGAAGAAGACCATCTGTTGTTGGAGCATCATGGGTCAAAATGAAGAGACAAAGAGTTGACTGTTGAAATTGTTTCTTTTTTTTTATTATCATGTTCAGTTAGCCAGCATATAGCACATCATCAGTTTTTGGTGAAAATTTTCTTACTCTTGTGGAAATTGATAACAGCAATGATTATTAGAATATTAGAATTTATTTTTATTATTATAATTTTCTATCATCAATAGGAAATATTCTGTTTTTCTTTTTTGAATATTCAGAACCAGCCCTAGATAAGGTCATGAAATCAAGTTTACCTTAGTACTCGTTAGCACCTTGTCCTATTCAGGACCACCACTTGGACCCTGTTCTTCTCCTCTGTGATCCATGTTTCAAGTTCCCCATTATAGGTCAGCTGGACAGGAGCAATTCTGATCTAAAGATCGGTCCACATACTTCCCAAAGATATTTGGACTCTGCATCATGTTCAGGAAAATCTCTGGCTTTGGGCAAATGTTAAACTACCCAGGAAGGACGTAGGAAGGTTTTGAGCACCTTCAGTAATGACCATCTCTCTACCTGAGTGAGGTGCCCTAAGCAAGACCGACTCTTCTATCAGATTACATAACTCTGAGGTCAGTGGGGTCCTCCTAGCTCAGTGAGATGGTCTCTGTGATCTATCTTTGTCAGCCTCACTCCAGGGTCCAACCTTCAATCTCCTGATCAAACTTTTCCAGAAGTACCTAGAAGTCCAAATTTTAAACACTCTCATCAGGCAAGCTGGAAAACCCTGCATTAGGGGACCCTGCCTCTTGTGTTGGCAGCCATTGTATGGAAAGAGATGCCAGACAGCTACTGAGGTCCAAGGTCTCGGAACTAATACCTTATAGGGCTGGATCTGAACCAAGGGCAAACCCTCCGTGTGTTGAGAGGTGGTCTGAGTCAACTATTCCCTCTGCCCTTGGCCATGCCCTTGATGGTCTGAGTCAACTATTCCCTCTGCCCTTGGCCATGCCCTTGATGGTCTGAGTCAACTATTCCCTCTGCCCTTGGCCATGCCCTTGATGATCTGAGTCAACTATTCCCTCTGCCCTTGGCCATGCCCTTGATGGTCTGAGTCAACTATTCCCTCTGCCCTTGGCCATCCCCTTGATGGTCTGAGTCAACTATTCCCTCTGCCCTTGGCCATCCCCTTGATTCCTTCTTTTTAGGAAACAGAACATCAGCCTTGAAATATTCCTGATTCTGAACATCCTGATTCAGATCATTTCTGATCTGAAATTCTTTTCTTTCTGAGGGTGGGATACCAATCACTATGACAATCCCCTATGACACAGCCCTGACTTATGCCAACCCCAACTGATATTGCAAACTCATAAATCACAGATGTTACCTTTAGGACACCAAAATCAAACCATTCTCTTTGATGTTTACCACTGCTCTGTGAGAGGAGGTGGAGAACAGATAGTGCATTACAGGCTCTATGGTGGAATGAACCTGGGTTTGAGTCTTGTCTCTGTCACCTGCTAGCATCCCACTCCCAGCATTCGTTTCCTCATCTATAAAATGGAAGTACTTGCACATAGCTATTCTGTTGCATTATTGTTTGCCCGGCACGCAGGAGGTATTCAGTAAAGTGTTTCCCCTGTACACAAGACCTAGGTTAGAGAAAAAGCAAGAAATATGTTGTGGAACTTAGGGTCATGGGAAAAGTAAAGACAGCATGCAGCTGAATACCCTGTCTTGACAGCGATGAAACTGTCCTTTTTCCCCTAATGCAGATCTGTCCTATAAAAGTATTTACAGGTGTCTGGGTCTATTGTCTGTACAGGAAGCCACCAGGCCCAGAATAAAGAGATGCCAAGTTTCATTTTCCTACCCCATATTTTTAGAGAGGGGGGATCATATAAGACCTAATGACAGCTTTCAACATTTTTCATGCAATGGCACCCTAATGGCATCCGATGCCAAGCTGAAAACTTTGAAGGATAATTAAACCTCTAGACTTGGCCACCAGAGTCCAAGCCCTGTGCTTCTGTTATCCTGCCTTCCCTCCTTCCCCACCAAGAGACAGGGCAGAGGTTCGTGTCATTCAGAGTTCTCATTTTCCTGGAGCTACCTGACACACATAGTTTACATTTAACCTCAGTACTAGGAGACAGGGATGAGGAGGTACAACAACACATAGCGTTTGATGGAGCAACTTCACTTCTGTGGATCCTAGAGCAGTGGGTCTCAAAGTGTGATTCCCAGGACCAGGCACTTTAACATCACGTGGGCACTTGTTAGGAAAGTGATTTCTTGGGTCACACACCAAACCTACTGAACCAGAGACTCAGGCAGTGGCATCTAGCAACCTGTTCTTACAAGCTTTCCAGGTGATGCTATGCATGCTATAGTTAGAGAACTACTGTTTTAGACATAGCATTGCTCCTATCTGAGAAAACATATATATAAAGTATTTACATGCTGTTTATCATTGCAAAGAAAAGGGGAAAAATGGAAATAGTCTAAAGGTCCATCAAAAGGAATACAGGAAATGATTAAGGGATACCTATGCAATAGAATACTGTACAGACATTAAAAAGAACAAGACAGCTTTATATGTTCTAATATTACAAGCTCTAGAATAAACAATTAAATGAATAAAATCAAATTGCAGAACAATGTGTATAATGTCCTATCATTTATGTTTAAATATTTATATATTGAATATATATTTAGAAATTGATATGTAGATATATAGTATCTAAAGTAAGTTTTGCACCTGGACTAGAAACTTGTAGAAGTTCTAGAGACTAGAACTTTAGGTTCTGAAGGACCACACATTATGGAAAGAAAATAAAATGAAATAAATATAATTTAAATGTCTTTGGATTGCTTGATAAACTGTTAACATCATGAACCTTATTACTTTGCACTGCCCGTCTGCAGCAAGCCGGGTGGCCTAGAAGACTCAGCCATATCCTATTATCAGATAAGATAGAAAGGACCAGGGTCCTCTCCTCATTATAAGCTCAGTAAAAGACAATGTGAGAATGGCCACACATGCACACAAAATTCACACATACACACACCAAAACCTCCTGTCACCTTAGGCTCCTTTAGTTAAATGGAAAAGCATTGGAAATGTTTAGCTGCAGAAAGGAGACTTAAGGAGATGTGACAGTTGGCTTTAAGTATCTAAAAGGAAGATGAATTCGACAGATCTATGTTTAGACTCAGAGGATAGAACTGGGATCATAAATTTTAAAAAGTTAAAAAAACGCAGATTCCAAATCAATATAGAAAAGAATTTAAAAATAGATCTGGATGTCTCATCCTGTAGTGAGTTCCCTGTCACTAGATGTGTTTAAGCAAAAGATGGGTTTAAAAAAAGTTAAAGTATTGGGGAGATAAGTGGATTATGGAAGTTTCTAATTTCTTTTGTTTCTGAGATACTTTGATTCTTCTCTATCCTGCGGCTGTGGCCACAAAAATCATTGTGTAAGCAGCCAAAATATAAAGCATTTTTCAGTGGAATGGAAGCATCTTATTCCAACTTATTTTGGACAAAACTTTGCTTTCTTCTGCTCTGGTGGCCTCGAAAGTGCACCATCATCAACTCAGCCACACAATGACTTAGACGCTCAGCCTCCCTGAATAGCTGAGAAGTGCATGTCTCCGGTGAGGGGTGAGCCTGAGAAATTAATATTCAACTTATCAGTTAGGGCCACTGGTCCAACAAGAGTGAGCGTCCTACAGATGAAAGACTTGGGGTGTTTCATTTTGTTCTTTTACATGAAGGGATGATTGGGAGACCCTATGAGAATGTTCATAGGAGATATGCATGAGGTCTTAGGGTATTTGAAGGACCATCAAGTATAATAAAAGCACTCAGGTTGCCCCTAGGGTCAAGCTTAGACCCAAAGCACATGTGACAAGAACAATGAAAGATGAATACCCTAGGTGGCGGGGAATCTCAGGAGCCATTTTAGAATTCTGCCTGTCACAACATTTGTATTCCAGAAAGGGCTAACATTATAACTGACCACTAGCCACAACTACCAGAGACATCTACTCTATTCACTCGACATTAATCCTCCTAATTCTTTTACTGTGGACTTGCATATATATGCATGTATGTGTAAAAATTTGTGATGTAGAAAATTACCATAACTATTGTGTAATTATTACACAGTATTACAGTTTGCTATTTTCATTGGATAGTATACCTTCAGGATATTTTTCTGTGAATACATACAGGTTTATTTCATTTCTATGATGCATTGTATTGGCATGCCACAATTTATATGATCATTTTTCTATTGATGGACTTTTCTATTGTTTGCCATTGTTAACTACCATGATCAATATGTTGCATTGAGCTTCTTTGCAAGAATGTCTGAGTCTTATATTATACACATTTTAAATTAGAGTAGATATTACAAAATAGAAAGACAGTATTTTTAAATGTAAAATTCTATGTTAAAGGTAAATTTTCTCTCCTATAAAGCAGTTCATATATGCATCTTTTTGCTTTTTATTATCATCAAATTTCTCTTCCACTGGAAATTGTGAAAGCATGGCATAGTAAATCATGGGGCTTGCTACCTTGCCTAAAGTGTCCAAAATTCTGTACATGTTACCAGGGAGCTTCAAGTATAACAAAATGCCTGGATTGTATTACCACACTTAACCTGTGAGTATACTGAAATATGTGTGACTTGGGGACAGGCAATCATAGGCAGGTCTTTAAATGTGGAAGGCGCACTTTTCTTTTGGGGTAGCACAGGGACCCTCATTGCGTATGATTTCTCTCAACTGGGAGTATCTATAGTGTCATATGTCAAGTTTTACAGGGGTTTTAAAACAACCCATGGGGGTGGGAGGAAGTTAACCATGTCTTAATCATAATTTTAACCTATTACTTGCAAAAATCAATTAAAAATCACTTTTCTGTTGCAAGGATAGTCAACCATTAAAGCTAATTACATTTAAGAAACAGAAATGTAACAGTACTGAAATTATCCCACCAATTCACGTATTTGGGGGTTTAATCTAGGAAGTACTTTAAAAAAAAAAAAACAACACTGAAAACTCCTGCTATAGATTGAATGTTTGTATTCCCTCTAAATTTCATAAGTTGAGTTTAATCTCCAATTAAGTGAGCCTTTTGAGAGGTGATTAGGTCATGCATTTGAACCCTCATGGATGAGATTTGTGCCCTTATGAAAGAGGTGCTAGAGAACTCTCTTATATCCTTCTTCCACATGAAGACACGCAAAAGACGGCTGTCTATGAACCAGGAAGATGGCGATCATCAGAAACCAAATCTACTTCACCTTGATCATGGTCTTCCGGCCTCCAGAAGTATGAAAAATAAATTTCTGTTGTTTATAAGCCGCCCATTGTATTAGTCTGACAATTTGTTATAGCAATCTGAACAAACTAAGACAACGCTCTTCTGTTTATGTTTTAAATAATTCTGATAAAGATGGTGGCACAGAAATAACATGGTCAGAAACAACACGGACAACAGCGAAACATAATGTCACTCAACATCTGTCACATGATCTATAATCTCCGAGGTATATTCTGGATGAATATGGCCTGAACAGAGGCCGTCATCAAGACCTAAGATTGAGCAATAACAGAGCCCTCACTCACTCGTTCTGTTTTGGGGCTCACTTCACAATAGAAAGAAAAAGTGAAGGACGATGGCAGGGGTAAGTAAATCAGCAGCTACAACTCATGGTGTGGGAGTAGGGCAAACTTCAAAGACCTCGACTGTGCTTGTCACCGAGCCACAAACACTGCTGTGTGCGGTGCTCACGGCACATACAACTGGTGCCTTTGCGAGCCTACCGTGCAGTTCTCTACACTGAGTTCTTGGGTGTGTCCAGGCAACATTTTTACACATCTGTACCTTTTATCTTTTTTTCATATTCATACAACTCAAGCATTTTTCTCAGTCATCCAATTTGAGGAGTTATGGGTTGAATTTGGGCAAAGTGACTTAAGGCCATAACTTCTCTCTTTTCATGAAAATTGTGGTGGGGAACTTTTATATGATCTACGTCTTTCTTAAGTTTGTGTCCAGTATTTCGACTGAGTTCTACATAACTAGTTCTAGAGTTTGGACTGCTCTAGATAACTTTCCTGAATAGTTGTTACTGAATCCAAGAGTGCATCACAGTCATCTAGAGAGCTGTTCTAAAATACAGATTCCCTAACCCAGACCTAACTCAAACTGTCAGGTTTGTCAGGCCATCTGTTTGTTTTGTTTATTGTTGTTGTTTTCTTTAAACAGCTTTCTGGGTGGTTAGGATACAACTATTCCACAGGCCACATAGGGTTCTGTGGGGGATTTGATTGATGTCTTGATCCCAGCCTGAAGGTTTAATGCTGTGTGCTCTTCACTCAGTTTATGCCCTCTGGATGTTGCTTTTCCCATCTGTAAAATGAGGGAAGAAAATGACCTGTCCTTTATGATTGCTCCAAATCTAAATTTCTGTAAAGCTAGCATTGTCAATAATCAGGATGCTGAGGAAATCAATGAATGCCCTTTTAAAAAGCAATGCATTTAAGTCACTTAATGAACACATTTTCATCGGCACAGGAAACTAAAAAGAAATTCTTAGCAGAGTGGGTAAAGATTGATTCAACTGCATTTTTATGTTTAAAAATTCAATTAAACTCTGTGTGTGTGCATAAAATACAATGCAGTAGATGACATATGCATTACAACTCTGGCCATACATTTGTCTTATTGAATAGATGATTTTTTTTTATTTTCACAAAGGTATAGGTGTTATAGATAAGATATTTTTGGATAGTGACACTAAAGAGTTCTCAAAGATGGGAAACAGTAGACATGTTTTAGTAGATCAATGGCTTACTTTCAACATTAAACACAAAGTCCTGCACAGAGAGTTAAGTAAACTTACCTTTAGGGTTCCTGAAAGAATCTGTGCCCAGCCGGTAAGGTCAGACGGTGCCTCTTACTCCTTACTGAGGAAGTTCACAGCTGTTAAACTTAAA
Organism: Spilogale gracilis; assembly: GCA_004023965.1. Taxonomy (NCBI): domain Eukaryota; kingdom Metazoa; phylum Chordata; class Mammalia; order Carnivora; family Mephitidae; genus Spilogale; species Spilogale gracilis. The sequence goes on along the minus strand of PITA01029455.1, from coordinate 9,681 downwards.
GAGAGTCAAGCTTAGGAGGGGTCAGTCGTGAAGTGGCTACAAGCTGGTGGGGGGAGGGATAACTTATTTAGAAAATAAAGCAGAAAGAAGAGGAAAATACTTGAAATTGGGCCTCAGATAAGAAACAAAGCAAGAAAGAAATGAAAAAGGAAAAAAAAAAAAAAAGATAGGCAGCAAGCCACAATTTGAATCATGAGCAAAGCAAAGAAGTTATTTACCACCACACAGCAGACAGCATCCTTAAACACAGTCCCACGGAAACCCCGGGACTTGGTGTGGAGTCCTGCTGCGACCAAGCTGTAAAACAAACTTGGCCATGATCTTTCCATTTGAGATTGAAAAATAACACAACAGTCTGAGATAAGTGACCCAAAAAAGTAAGTGAGATCAAATTGAAACAAATGGGAAAATCTTATACTTAGGTCAAATGCAAGTACAGAATGGGAAAGGCGGTCCATGTGAAAGAGTAGGCCCTGTGAAACCAACCTTGATTTTCAGTGAAGAAAGACTAGGGCATGAAACTCACAGGAGTGAAGCCCAACGTATATATTAGATGGAATCAGAGCTGCCCTGATGGAAACAGAGGTGGAAACCCACTCTGCCCAAATCAGAACCCTCCAGTTCCCTCCCACACGTACACTCTTATACCCTCCCACAGTTGCCCTTGAAGACCCTGCTTGCAGCTCTATATTCTATTGAACACATTTGAAAACCACTGGGCTGGACTGTTCCCAGGATCTCTTCCAACTGGAAGATTCATAAATCCATGTCCTAGCTATTATCAAAGTCACACAACGTTAGCAGATTAAAGTTGGCTCTTCACCTTTCAAAGTAAGCTCTACAGGTGTAAATTGGAAAGGTTGCTCCCTCCTTTCCTTCATGAGCCTGGGGAAAAAGCTAGTGGCCCAATTTTTTCTGAGAGATACTTAGAAAAAAAGATTGTTTTGCATCCTAGAAAAGTGATTTACTTGGAAGAACAGCCAGTTATCAGGAATTCCTGACAAAGAGACATTAACAAAAGATAACATTTACTTCCTTGATGATAGTGCACAGGGCAAGAGTCAGCAGATTACAGCCTGCTTCTTCTTTTTGATAATAGCTTTACTAAGGTATAATTCACATACCATATAATTTACTTATTTAGAGTTTATGATTTCATAATTTTAGCATATTTCCAGAGTTATGAAACCATAACAATCCCTTTTAAGACATTTTTCTCATACCAAAAAGAAACCCCTTACCTTCCAGCAGTGATCCTCAATCCCCTCATTCTAGGCAACTGTTAACCTATTTTCCATCTATATAGATCAGGCTAATGTGGACATTTCACTTAAATGTAATCATACAATAGAAGCTCTTTTGTGACTGGCTCCTTTCACTTAGCGTAAGGTTTTCAAGGGTCATCCACATTGTAGCAAGTGTCAGTACTTCCTTTTTAAGGATGAATATAGTATTTACACTGTATGGATGTACCATATGTTCTTCATCCATTCATTAGTTGATGTACATTTGGGTTGTTTCTGCCTTTTGAAAATGAAGCAAGAGTTTGTGGCTCCATATTGCCCAAGTTGTCTCTGCTGCCTTCAGAGATCAGATTAGGAAAGGGGAGCCGCACAAACCAGCAGGATCTCTGTATTCTCTGTCCAGAGAAAGTTAGTGGCAGAGAGGGAAGCAAAAGTAACCTCTAGCTTCTTTCCTTGTCATTGTTTTCAAAAGCCTGAACTCATTTATCAGCCCATGCTATGTAACCAGCGAAGAGAGAAAAAAGCAAGAGTCTCTGAGGGAAGTGTGAAATGAGGAAGGTAATTCTCCTTGTTTCTAGGGATGATGAAGGCAACACAGAGAAAGAGGTTCCAGTTTTGGGGAGCAGTGTAACCTTTTCCTGGCAGTGCCCTGGGCCTCTCAACAGAAAATAGTCACCATTCCCCCAAATGTTGGCAGCAAACAGCGGGGGAAGGCCCTGAGTCAGTGGGCAAATCCTTGTGGGGAGCTCCCCAGCAGGGACGAAAGTTTAATTCCCAGCTGACCCATGGTTATAGGGTCAGAGTTAATAATAATGTTGGTTTAGAATTTCCTTTGAAGCTGGGTTTGTAGACTGAGATTCATACTCACAACATGAGAGACAAAATGAACCCAAAAGGAGACTAACAATAAATAAAGGTGTGATACAGAAGATACAGAAGACCAGTGCCTCAAGTCTCTCTAGTCAGAGGTAAACAAGAGCAGAAGAAAAGCAAATAAGTAATTCAGACAAGCCCCAAAAGATAGCTGCTCTGTGACACCTAGGATGAGACATAGGAGAATATCAAGAGTAAAGTCTTCAATAACCAGGAGATGTTGAATATGTTGAAATATGAGACCTCTAGGCACCCTGAGCATGTCCTTCATGTTAATTTTCTTTGTAATTTGTATTTAACCTGACCTCCACTGAAGGCCTTTTTAAGTAAAGAGCTGTAATATAAAAGATACATGTTGTGCTGAAAATATATATATAAATCGTTGTGACTGTGATTCCTTTGCTTTATTTTACTGATGGATTTCTAAACCATAACTCTTTCATTCCTGCCAAAATTTATTTCATAGCCATCGAAAACCAAATGTGAGCATATAAATGTGAATTCAAAAGTAAATTCCAGCAACATCTTAAGATGTGTTTTTAAAAGAATATTCCCCACCTTCAAGAGGCAAAGTGAAAACTTCTGTTCTCTACGCCAAAGGAGAGTTTGTTTGTTTGTTTGTTTGTTATTTACTTTACTTGAAATTCTAACCTTTCCAGCCACATCATCCATGAATCCCCACCACCTAGTTTTTTTCAGCCAAAAGGACCCGCTTAGCAGCTCCCACTCACAAGTCTTCTGTGTGTGCAAAATGCTCCATCTGTGACATCTGTCTACACAAACCCTCCCTTTTTGGTTCTTCTAGAGCACTTTATAGGTACGTCTGCTTCTGTACAGATTTTTTTGATAAAAGTCAAATTCTTATTTAAAAAAAAAAACCAATTTGGGTGCCTGGGTGGCTCAGTCAGTCACGGGTCTGATCTTGATCTTGGCTCAGGTCTTCATCCAAGCTGGGCACGGAGCGTTCTTTCTTGAAAATCCACTTATCGTAATAAAAAATGATTTGATTTTTTTTAAATCCACTTCGATGAAGACTCAAATACAGGCCCAGTTTGGGAATGATTCTGAAAGCAAACCTTTTCTTAAAATATAGCTTTGATAAAAAGAAAAAAACTACAACCAAGAATACTCAGTAAGGTTTTTATTCAGAATAGAAGGGGAGAAAAAGAAGTTCCCAAAAGAAATTTAAAGGAGTGTGTCACCATTAAATAAATCAGCCTTATAAGAAATGTTAAAGTGAATTCATTAAGTGGAAATAAAAGTAAGAAAAATATGAAAGGAAAAAATTTCACAGGGAAAAGGAAACATATAGTAAAGGTAGTAAATTAAAAAATTATCAAGCCAGTATGGGGGTTAAAACAAAAAGGTATCAATATTGATCATTTCTATAAAAATTAGTTAAGGGATACACAAAATAAAATTATGCAAAACATGATATCATATACATAAAATGTGGAGGGAGGGATATAAAAATTTAGTTCCTTTAGAATGTGTTTAAACTTAAGTGACCATCAACTTAATATAGACTGCTATAACAGAAGATGTTATATATGAACCAAATGGTAACAACAAATCAAAAACCTGTAATACACAAAAATAAAGGGAAAAGAACATAAGCTAACACTTTTAAAAGCTATCAAACCACAAGGGAAGAGAACAAGAGAAGGAACAGGTAAAAACTACAGAAACAACCAGAAAAAAATCAACAAAACATCAGTAAATTCATACCTATCAATAATTACTTTAAATGTGAAGGACTAAGTGCTCCAACCAAAAGACAAGGGTGTCTGAATTGATTTAAAAAGAAAAAAATTTAAAAAGACCCATCTATTTGTTGCCTAGAACTGATTCACTTCACACCTAAAGACACATATAGATTGAAGTAAAGGAATGGAAAAACATCCAATGCAAATGGAAGCAAACAAAGAAAGATGGATAGCAATACTTATATCAGACAAAATAGACTTTAAAACAAAAACTTCAACAAGAAAAAAGAAGCATACTACATAATGATAAAAGGATAAATCCAACAAGAGGATATAACAAACACAAAAAGAGAAATTGGCAGTAATTGTAGGAGACTTTAACACCTTACTTACAATAATGGATAAATCATCCAGAAAGAAAATCAAAAAGAAAACAGTGGTTTTAATGAATAACTTTAACCAGAGAGGTGAAAGAGCTATACTCTGAAAACTCTAAGACATTGTTGGAAAAAATTGAATATGACACAAATAGCATGATATATCATACTTCTGACTTGGAAGAATTTAAACTGTTAAAATGTCCATGGTACCCAAAGTAATCTACAGATTCTAGGCAATCCCTATCAAAATATCAATAGCATTTTTCACAGCACTAGAACAAATAATCCTAAAATTCATATGGAACCACAACAGACCTCTAATAACCAAAGCAATTCTGAGAAAGAAAAACAAAGCTACAGGTATCACAATTAAATATTTCAATACATAATTCGAAGCTATATTAATCAAAACAGTATGGTACTGGTACAAAAATAGACAGTGGAACAAAATAGAGTGCTAGATATCCCAGAAAACAAACAAACAAACAAAAAAAAAAACCTTACATAGTCAATTAACCTATGACAAAGGATGTAAGAATAGCCAAAGGGAAAAACAATCTTTAATAAATTTTGTTGCAAAAAACAGGAAAGCTCCATTCTAAAGAAAGACACTGGACCAGTTTCTTACACCATGCACAAAAATAATATCAAAATGGATTAAAGGCCTAAATGTGAGACAAGAAGCCATAAACTTAAAAAAAAAAAGAAAAAAAGCAGTAATCTCCGGGACATTGCCCTTAGCAAAATGTCTATGGATCTGCCTCTTGAGACAAAGGAATCAAAACCAGAAATAAACTGTTAAATCCAATTAAAAATCTAATTGCAAAAAAATGGGCAGAGGACCTGAATAGATATTTTTCGAAGAAGACAAGCAGATACCAGATACATGAAAATATGCTCAACGTCACAAATATGAAGTTAATATTACATTGTATGTTAATTATATCACAATATGTTTTTTCATGTAGCTTGGAGACTATGAGATTGAGGGCAGAATCTTATTCTATGTTGTTAATTGTATCTCCAAATGCTTAGAAAAGCATTTGATGTATAGTTCAGTAAATGTTTGATCCCATGTGTTACTCTATCCTGTGTTACTCTGTCTTGTTTTGCCTTTAAGAGTATGAAAAGATCAAATTTTTTATTTCCTTTTTTCTAAGACATCACCATGGATGTTTTGCCTGATGGACGCTTTCCACTCAGCCCTTTTCTCTCCTTGAGAAAGTCTCAGGAGTCTTCGCTTGTAGAGACAGATATGTATGACAGGTAATAAGCTGATTGTATCTGAGAGGACAAAAAAACAAAAACCAAAAAAAAAAAAAAAAAAAAACCAATTAATAAGCCTACTTTTAGCTTTCCTGACCTCAGATATATTTGTCTCTCCCTCATTAGTGTCCCATTAGTACCACTTGTTTCCATCTCTGTGACTTTTCTCAAAACTCAAATTATCCTTCATTACTTAGAGACCCATCACCCAACTAATGCACTTTATTAACATGTAGGAAACCAAGAATATTTTAACTTGTCAGGCAACTCAAAGGAGAGGAAATAATTTTCAGTCTTTGGAGCTACCCAGAAGCATATATTGCTTCTCATTAGAAAGGCAATTTTGGCAGGCATTATGTTGACTCAACTTTCCCTTAAACAAAACTGTGATGCTAATTTCTCCCTGACTAGCAAATCCATCATGACAATTAGTTGGCTCAGCATTTCACTTTCAAATAGCAAATAGCTATACAACTTGAGAATTCTCCTTCAGATCATTTTTGAAAGCAGAAATCCTGGCAGGCGGTTGGACCTGGGGATGTGAGCAGGGAGGATCCTGAAAGGCAGGCACCCTCTATAGGGAAGAGACGCATAAGCAACTTCCTAGCTCTCTTTTTGGAAACTTCAGTTTTCCAATCTTTCACCCAATTTCAGAGAGAGTGCCCCAGAACTATGCCCTTTCATACCCTTCTAACTTTTTGCCCCATTCCCTAATCCAACAAAATGGTGAAGGAATGGGTTTGTTGTAGATCCGTGTGGATGATGCCATTCTCATTTCCCATGATTTTCCCTCCCATAACCCTAGTAACCTTGATCGTGGTACTTGAATTCACAAATAAAGCAAAATTTCCCCAATAGTGATTGAGATTCTATTGAGCACAGGGCCAGGGCAACAAGGCACAATAGGAGCTCTGGGTGGGTTTCAAAGACCCATGTTCTCAAAGACAGTTTCTCTATCTTGTTCCCAAAGGCAGTTCCTCCACCTCAGGCCCAGGTTAGTCCCCAGCTAATAAATGTCAAGCAAGCCACCACAATTTCTCATGCTTAAAATTGAGATAATAAAATATAACCATGCCCTTTTGTTATGAAAATCAGAACAGAACAAGACATTTGGTTACCAAACATTGTTATTAGCTTAGGTCCCTGCTGAATGTGGCATCTGTAAATTTAGTGCAAGCTCCAGAAATGATGCTTAATCTATTTTAATAGTTTAAATTTTTATGTAACTATAATTTCATATACCATAAAATCCAACATTTTACAGTACAAATTTCAGGAAGGGGGCAAGATGGTGGAGAAGTAAAAGACCCTGTTTAAAATGGTCCCCTGAAGTGAGCTAAATATCCACCAGAACACTCTGAACACTCATGAAATCAGCCTGAGATGTAAGACTACACACTTCTGGATCTCTAAGGAGGCAGAAGATTATCAGTGGTGAGGTAAAGTGTAGTGGGAGCACTCAGACTGATTTCAGAGGATAAACAGAAGGGGGAACGAGCCACCAGAAATGACCCACTGGGAAGTAAAACCCTTGTGCGTAGGAATCAGCATCAACTTGGAGCCTGGTGAAAGCACTCAAAAACAAAAGGTCTTAAGAGGCAACTGGGGGAATCTGATGGCCACTGGCAGGGACATAAAACTGTGGTCCAGGACAGAGGTAGATGGCACCCATCCGTGACTGAGTGCAGAGGGGGCTCTCTGAGCCCAGGGCTTTCAGCTGCTTGCACCACCACACACACAAGAAGGGAAACAATTAAGATTAGAGCAGAGATCAATGAATTAGAAACTAGAGATACAATAGAACACATCAATGAAACTAGAAGCTGGTTCTTTGAAAGAATTAATAAGATCAATAAACCATTGGCCAAACTAATCCAAAAGAAAAGGGAGAGGACCCAAATTAATAAAATTGTGAATGAAAGGGGAGATATGACAACTAAAACCAAGGAATTAGAAACAATCATCAGAAACTATTATCAATAGTTATATGCCAATAAGTTAAACAACCTAGAAGATATGGGTGCATTCCTGGAAACCTATAAACTTCCAAGACTGAAACAGGAAGACATTGACAACCTGAATAGACTAATATCTAGTAATGAGATTGAAGCAGTGATCAAAAACCTCCCCAAGAACAGGAGCCCAGAACTGATGGATTCCCTGGGGAATTCTCCCAAACAATAGCACTATCCTCCCGAAGCTATTTCAAAAAATAGAAACAGAAGGAAAACTTCCAGACTCTTTCTATGAAGCCAGCATTACTTTAATCCCCAAACCAGACAAAAACCCAACCAAAAGGAGAATTTCAGACCAATATCACTGATGAATACAGATGCCAAGATTCTTAACAAGATCTTAACTAATAGGATCCAACATTAAAAAGATGATCCACCATGACCAGGTGGGATTTATCCCTGGGATACCAAGGGTGGTTCAACATTTGCAAACCAATCAATATGATAGAATGTGATAGAAAAAATCAATAAGAGAAGAGAGAAGAACCACAGTTAATGCAGAAAAAGCATTTGACAAAATACAACATCTATTCCTGATTAAAACTCTTCAAAATATAAGGATAGAGGGAATATTCCTCAACCTCATAAAATGTATCTATGAAAAACCCACAGTGAATATCTTTCTCGATGGGGAAAACTAATAGCTTCCCACTGAGATCAGGAACAAGACAAGGATGCTCACTCTCACCACTATTGCTTAACATAGTGTAAGAAGTCCTAGCAACAGCAATCAGACAACAAAAAGAAATAAAAGGTGTTCAAATTGGCAAAGAAAAAGTCAAACTCTCTCTCTTCACAGATGACATAATACTTTATATAGAAAACCCAAAAGACTCCACCCCCAAACTACTAGAACTCATACAACAGTTCAGTAATGTGACAGGGTACAAAATCAATGCACAGAAATCAGTTGCATTCTTATACACTAACAATGAAAATATAGAAAGGGAAATTAGAGAATTGATTCCATTTACTATAGCACCAAAAACCATAAGATACCTAGGAAATAACCTAAGCAAAGAAGTTAAGGATCTGTACTTGAGGAACTACAAAACACTCGTGAAAGAAATTGAAGAAGACACAAAAAGAGGGAAGACCATTCCATGCTCATGGATCAGAAGAATAAACATTGTTAAAATGTCTATACGGCCCAGAGCAATCTACACTTTCAATGCCATTCCGATCAAAATTCCACCAACAATTTTCAAAGTGCTGGAACAATCTTAAAATGTATATGGAACCAGAAAATCCCCCGAATTGTTAAGGAAATATTGAAAAAGAAAAACAAAGCTGGGGGCATCATGTCACTTGATTTCAAGCTTTATTACAAAGCTATGATCACCAAGACAGCAGACATATAGACCAGTGGAACAGAGTAGAGAGTCCAGATATGGGCCCTCAAATTTATGGTCAAATCATCTTCAACAAAGCAGAAAAAAATATCCAGTGGAAAAAAGACAGTCTCTTCAATAAATGCTGCTGGAAAAATTGGACAGCTACTTATAGAAGCATGAAACTCAACCATTCTCTTACACCACACAAAGATAAACTCAAAATGGATGAAAGAGTTCAATGTGAGGAAGGAATCTATCAAAATCCTAGAGAAGAACATAAGTAGTAATCTCTATGACATCAGCCACAACAACTTCTTTCAAAGCACGTCTCCAAAGGCAAAGGAAACAAAAGCAAAAATGAACTTTTGGGACTTCATCTAAATAAAAAGCTTCTGCACAGCAAAGGAAACAGTCAACAAAACAACCCATGGAATGGGAGAAGATATTCATAAATGACACTCCAGACAAAGAGCTGATATCCAAGATCTATAAAGAACTCCTCAAACTCAACAACCAAAAAAAAGATGATCCCTTCAAAAAATGGGCAGGAGACATGAACAGACATTTCTCCATAGAAGACATACAAATGGCTAACAGACACATAAAAAAATATACATCATCATTAGCTACCAGGGAAATTCAAATCAAAACCACATTGAGATACCACCTTACACCAGTCAGAATGGCCAAAATTAACAGGACAGGAAACAACAGATGTTGGAGAGGCTGCGGAGAAGGGGGAACCCTCTTACACTGTCGGTGGGAATGCAAGTTGGTGCAGCCACTTTGGAAAACAGTGTGGAGATTCCTTAAATAATTAAAAATAGATGGGGTGCCTGGGTGGCTTGGTTGGTTAAGCAACT
>PITA01029454.1:0-17868 GCA_004023965.1 Spilogale gracilis | reverse complement strand
AGACCCTCCAATTTGTTTCTACCTTTTTGCCGATGTTCTTTGTCTCTCGTGGCGGTCCAGAAGTGGGAAATATCACATTTCAGGCTGGTTTCATGGGTGTTCACGGTGGTCTTGTAGTGTTTTTTTTGTTGGAATTCAGCTCTCTTCAGGGAACTCCCTGAAATGCGGTCACCTGGCCTTCCGCCATCTTGACCCTCCCCCAAATGTCACCTGCATTACCTTTCACCCAAAATAGCACAGCTTAGCACTAAGATGGACCTTCTTGGTCCATAACTTCTCCCATAGCAGAAAGTGAAAACATGTAAGTGAGCACTCAGCTTACCAGCTGTGCAGCACACTGTCCAACAGACCACCTTGTTTCTCATCCTATCCAGAATACGGAGTATGAACTGTAAGCCTAGGTGGCAGGGAGAAGCTGGGAGAATAGCATCCAGGGATCATAACAGAATATATCAAATTTGCACAGACCCTACTGAGTGCTTTACATCCTCCAACAAGCCACTGGGAATGCTTCACCTGCAGATCCCCCGACCTGGCCCACAGGTACTCCCAGAGCTCCATGCACCAAGCCCATACAACTCCCAGCCTTGTGGCTGGCTCCCTGTGTGCACTTCCAATAGTAGCGAGAGCAAACTTTTTTCAGACAACTAATAAGCATGTGCAAAAACCTAACTGTACAGACCTAGGAGAAAAATCACACAAACTTGAGCATTCAGCACCACTCTAGGGAAAGCAAAAGGAAGGCTGCCAGCACCCAGCCTGGGTTTGTAGAATCAAGAGAAGATATACAAGCTTAAGAATTCTGCCACAAAGGGTGGTGGGTGGCTCAATTGGTTAAGTGTCTACCTTTAGCTCAGGGTATGATTTCTGGGTCCTGAGATCGAGTCCCATATTGGGCTCCTTGCCTATCAAGGAGCCTGTTTCTTCCTCTGTTTGCCACTCTCCCTGCCCAAATGATCTTCTCCAAGATACATTATAATAAAACTGTTTAAAACCAAAGAAAAAGAAAGAATTTTAAATAAGTACCAAGAGAAACAAGGTCACAGACAAGGGAACACTATAACGCCATCTGTAAATGTCTCTGCAGCAACCTTACAAATCAGGAGAGAATGGGATTACAAATTCAAAGAACTGAAAGAGAAAAACTGCCTACTAAAAATAATTTACTCAGCAAAGTTTTCCCCCATAAATGAAGGCAATATGAGGATTTTTCCAAACAAAAAAAAGCTAAAAGAGTTCATCACCACTAGATCTTCCTTATAAGAAATGTAATGAAAGCTGAAATAAAAGGACATTAATTGGTAACATAATAGTATTAAACAATGGTAAAGATAAATACATAGTCAAATTCAGATATGCCATTGAATCTAAAGATGTTTTATGAAAGCATCAGGGGAACTACAAAGCAAACACCTACAGTAGATACACAAAGAATAAAGAAAAAAGAATCAAAGCATACCACTACAGAAAATCATCAATTCCCAAAGGAAGAAAGGAACAAGGAAACCACATAGAGTCAGAAAACAGCTAATAAGATGGCATTGGTAAGTTCTTGACAATCAATAATTATTTTAAGTGTAAACGGATTAAACTCTCCAATCAATAGGCACAGAGTGACTGAATTAAAAAAAAAAGAACCACCTATATGCTCCCTGTAAGTAAATAACACTATAGGTCAAGTGGAACTAACAGATGAATAGAACATTCCACATTTAACAGCAGTATACACATCCTTCTCAACTGCACGCAGACCATTCTGTGTGAAATTCATATATTCATCTATTAGGTAAAATATAACTCTTGGCAAATTTAAGATTAAAATGATAGCAAGTATTTTTCAGAACACAATGGTATGATACTAGAAATCAGGGCACATGGGTGGCTCAGTCAGTTAAGCGTCTGCATTCAGCTCAGGTCATGATCCCAGGGTCCTGGGATCAAGACCCACATCAGGCTTCCTGCTCAGTAGGAAGTCTGCTTCTCCCTCTTGTTCTGCCCCTCCCCCCTGCTCATGATCTCTCTCTCTCTCTCTTTCTCTCTCTCTCAAATAAATAAATTTTAAATCAAAAAAAAGAAAGAAAGGAAGAAAAAAATCAGTAACAAAAGGAAAACTATGTGGGAATTAAACAACACACTCCTGAACAACCCCATTGGGTCAAAGAAGAAATTAAAAAGAGAAACTAAAAAGTGTCTTGAGACAAATGAAAACACAACATACTAAAATTCATGGGATGCTGCAAAAGCAGTTCCAATAGGAAAGTTTATGGTGATAAACACTTAAGAAAAAAGAAAAACCTCAAATAAACAATTTAATTTTACATCTCAAGTATTACAAAATGAGGAACAAATCAAGTCCAAAGTTAGCAGAAGGAAGGCAATAACAAAGATCAGAGCAGAAATAAATGACCAGGAAAACAACAGAAAATATCAATGAAACTAGGCTGGCTTTACAAAAAGATAAATAAATAAATAAATCTTTAGCTAGAGAAATGAAGAAAAGAAAGAAGGCTCCAATAAATGAAATCACTAATGAAAGATGAGACATTACAATTGACACCACAAAAACATAATCATTAAAATATACTATTACCAATTACACCCAGTAAATTGGATAACCTAGAAAAAAGTGGATAAATTCCTAGAAACAGATAACCTACCAAGACTGAATCATAAAGATATAGAAAATTTGTAAAGACCATTAAAAAATAAGGGAATTTATTTTCCCAACAAATAGTTTCAATGGTGAATTCTACCAAATATTTGAGGAAAAATTAACACCAATCCTTCTCAAACTCCAAAAAATAGAAAGAGAGGTAACACCCCCAAATTTGTTTTCTAAGGCCAACATTACCCTAAATCCAGAGGACACTACAAGAAAAGAAAACTACAGGCCAATATCCCAGATGAATATATCTATATCAAAAGTCCTCAAAAAAACCCACTATAAACTGAATAGCACATAAAAAGTTTATGCACAACCATGGTTAAATGGAATTTATCCCAGAAGTACAATATTTATTCAACATACATAAGTAAATAAATGTATTACATCACATTAATAAATGAAACCTAAAAACCAGATAATCATCTCAATAGATACAGAAAATATGTATGATTAATATTCTTTCATAATGAACATCTCAACAAAGTGGGTATAGGAGGAACACACCTCAACATAATAAAATCCAAACATAACAACCCCACAGCTAACATACTCAATGGTGAAAGGTTTTCCTGTAAGATCAGAAACAAGGTAAAGATATTCAATTTTACTACTCCTATTCAGTACAGTACTGGAATCCTGGCCAAAGAAATTAGTCAAGGAAAATAAATAAGAGGTGCCCAAAATGGAAGGAAAGAAGTAAAATTATCTCTATTTCTGGATGATATGATCTTATGTATAGAAAATCCTAAAGATTTCACCCCTGCAAAAAAAAAAAAACTGTTAAAAATAGTTCAGTAAAGTTGCAAGACAGAAAACCAAAATACAAAATCAAATGCATTTCTGTACACTAACAATGAAGCACCTGAAAAAGAAATAAAACAATTTCATTTACAATGACATCAAAAGCAATAAAATATTTAGGAATACATTTAACCAAGGAAGTAAAATATCTGGACACTGGAAACTAAAAGACACTGATGAAAGAAACTGAAGTAGATACAATAAATGGGAAAATATCTGCACTCATGGATTGGAAGAATTAGATTTGTTAAAATGTCCATACTGCTCCAAGCCATATACAGGTTGAATGCAATTCCTATCAAAATTCCAATAACATTTTTCACAGAAATAGAAAAACAATCCTAAAACTCATATGGAATCACAAAAGACCCAAAATATCTAAAATTATCTTGAGTAGAAACAAGGCTAGAAGCATCAGACTTCCTGATTTCAAATTGCGCTGCAAAGCTACAGTAATCAAAACAGTATGGTACTAGCATAAAGACAGATATATAGACCAATGGAACAAAATGAAGAGCCAAAACATAAATCCATGCATAGACAACCAAGTAACATTTGACAAGGGCACCAAGAGTACTCAATGAAGAAAGGAGAGTTTCTTCAATAAATAGTATTGGAAAACCTGGATAATCACATGCAAAAAAATGAGACTGAACCCCTTTTAATTAAAATTAACTCCAAATGGATTAAAGGCTTAAAGATAAGACCTGGAAACATAGAACTCTTAGGATAAAACACAGGGGAATATCTCCTTGGCATTGTCTGGCAATGATTTTTTGGATATTACAGAAAAAGCAAAGCAACAAAAGCAAAAATAAATAAGTGAGACTACATCAAACTCAAAGCCTTCTGCATAGCAAAGGAAACCATAAACAAAATGAAGTCAACCTACAGAAGAGAAAATATTTGCAAACCATTTATCAGATAAAGGATTAAATCAAAAATATTTAAGGAACTCAACTCGATATAATAATAATAATAATAATATAATAATAATAATTCAATTAAAGAATAGGCAGAGGAACTAAATAAGACATTTTTCCAAAAAGTACGTACAGATGGCCAGCAGGTACACGAAAAGATGCTCAACATCACTACTCATCAGGGAAATGCAAATCAAAACCACAATACGATATTACCTCACACCTATCAGAATGGCCAGTATCAAAAACAAAATAAAACAAGCAAAAACAAGAGATAACAAGTGCTCATGAAGGATGTGGAGATAAGGGACCTCTTTTCCACTGTTGTGGGAATGTAAATTGGTACAGCCACTAAGGAAAACAGCATGGAAGTTCCCCCCAAAACTTAAAAACAGAATTACCATAGGATCAAGCAATCTCACTTTCAGAAAATGGGAAAATGAAATGAAATCATTACCTCAAAGAGATATCTGCACTCCCATGCTCACTGCAGCATAGTTACAATAGCCAAGACATGGAAACAATCTAAGTATCCATCAACCGATGAATAGATAAAGAAAATGGGAGACAGATACAGATATCTGTGAGATATATAAATGAGATATACATATGAGATCCATATTTGATATAGATAGATGATAGATATAGATAAATGGATAATAGAGGACAGAGAGATGATAGATAGATGATAGATAGATGATAGAAAGACAGGCATATGTATTATTGTTCAGGGCATTCTGCTGAGTGAACTAAGTTAGACAAAGGAAGACAATTAGTGTATGTTCATTTATATATGGAATCCAAAAAAAGCCAAACTCATATTAAGGCAGTGGTTTCCAGAGTCGGTTCTGTGGAGGAAGTAGGGAAATGTTAGTCAAAGGGTACAAACTTCCAGTCATAAGATGATTAAGTCTGTGGACATAATGTGCAGCATGGTAACTGTAGTTAATGATATTGTATTGTGTACTTGAAAGTTGCTAAAAGAGTACATCTTAAATGTTTGTTCTCACCACAAAAACAATACACACACACATACACATATATAGGACAAGCTGTATACCTAGTTAGATAGATATATCAAATATGAAATAATATCTATCTATT
The DNA here is from genome assembly GCA_004023965.1 of Spilogale gracilis. NCBI lineage: Eukaryota > Metazoa > Chordata > Mammalia > Carnivora > Mephitidae > Spilogale > Spilogale gracilis. The sequence continues at coordinate 12,375 of PITA01029454.1, read as the reverse complement.
GGGAGACAGTTCTTCATGGGTTTCTTGTATTTCTGCATTCTCACAACCAATAATATTGACAATCTTGCAGGATTCCTGTATACTGAACAGACTTGGAATATGGAGATAGTGATGCCTTCCTCTGGAGCAGGGGGCAGGTTTATTTACTGTTCAGTATAATAAAGATAATAGTTCCCCCTAGGGCAGCATGTTTACTTGCTTCCTATTATAAAATATTGGATTTCCTTTAGCTTGGTGTTTCTTGGCTGTGATGAAAATGCACTGGGTGGGCGCCTGGGTAGCTCGGCGGGTTAAAGCCTCTGCCTTCGGCTCAGGTCATGATCTCAGGGTCCTGGGATCAAGGCCTGCGTCGGGCTCTCTGCTCAGCAGGGAGTCGGCTTCCTCCTCTCTCTCTGCCTGCCTCTCTGAATCCTTGTGATCTCTCTCTCTGTCAAATAAATAAATAAAATCTTAAAAAAAAAAAAGAAAAGAAAATGCACTGGGTGCCCAACATTCACCTGGGCTGCTCAGGATCACCCTCATGGGACTTGGGGGATCGGTAAAGAAAACATAAATGTGAAACTCATGTTTGCTGGGGCAGGGTGAATAATAACTTCCCTTGTCTCTGACCGAGGAGTTTTTTCTCTTCTGTTCCCAGCCATGAAGTTGTGGCAGCTAATCTGTTAGTTTGCAAGTAGCTTAAAACCTTAGATTTTGGGGCACCTGGGTGGCTCAGTTGGTTGAGCAGCTGCCTTCGGCTCAGGTCATGATCCCGGAGGCCCAGGATCGAGCCCCACATTGGGCTCCCTGCTCGGCGGGAAGCCTGCTTCTCCCTCTCTCACTCCCCCTGCTTGTGTTCCCTCTCTGGCTGTGTTTCTCTCTGTCATATAAATAAAATCTTAAAAAAAACAAAACACCTTAGATTTTCACAGTTCTTAAATATATGAGTAAATCGTTATGTATTTGTGTATGTGTGTGTGTATTCATGTAGGTTTTAAATTTTAAATGTTTCTATCTGTTGACAGTGAAGTAAGTTATAGAAGATTTACCCATTATCTGCCTTTGATCTAAAGTTTCTCAGTACCATGAATTCCATAGGTTTTTGGCTCTGGTGAAATTTATACTGAATCTTATATTGAAATTTATATTGACTCTCCTGCCATTAAAGAAATATTACATTCAATCAGCAGGAAGTTCAAAAGTTTTACTGGAATAAACAGCTATGCTTACCTTTTTTGCTATTCCTTTATTACCATGGTCAACACTGTTAAGTAACATATCTTCCCCAATATTATTTTATATAATATGGAATTTTGGCTTTCTTTTATATCCAACCCAAAGTGTCTTTTTGTTGTTGGAAATACTGCTTCCTTTAAGTAAGAATGGTAGTAATGCAGATGAGCTACATTCTTGATTACAAAATTTTCTTAAATGATGTATTCTAAATTTTGGGACATGAAATGAGCCTTTGGTAAACATTGTAAGAGGTAATTATTATTCTCAATGATTTTTAGGAAGATTTAATTTTGTAGGAGTGTCTCATTAGAAAAGTATCTCACTGGAAAAAATATCAAACTTTAACACATACTCATTGTTTTTCTTAGGCAGATTGGAAAATGCTGTTATCTTTTTTCTGTTTTCATCTTTTAGACCCATAAGGAAGAATATAGATGTGAGTGTGCTCCAAACAAAACTCAAATTTCATTTTTCAAAAAATGTGTTACTCGGGGGTGTGGGAAGGCTCAGGCATTCAAAGTTTAGCATGTTTGATATCAGATGTCACTTGATATTCTTTTATTTCAAGGGTTGTCTTTTTCTTCATTGTGTCTGTTGAGTATTTATTGTGTCTACCAAGACAGATTAAATATTTGTATGCAGAACCATTCCAGTTTTATAAAAAGACTATAAAAGATTATATGTGTCTTGTTTTTTGTTTTTAACTACCACAATTTCTCCATCTGCTTTCATAGGTTTCTGCCAAGAGGAAGAACAGGAGATATAATCTGGGCTCAACCCTACCATTTTTTGAAATTCTGCGGAAAAGCACGAACAAGCAGTTGTATAATAAGGCATTGTTCCTGTTTACTGAGTGGGACCCTGCTGAGAGACCTGGTTAAAATTAGGGATTAAAAGGGTGAAGAAGATGATAAAGGAAAGTAATTCCGTAGAAAAAAGATCTGTGTTTTTTGCAGAGGCCTGGGTGACCCGATTAATCGGTTTCTTTTTATCTTAAATTTTCACAGTTAAAAATTAATTCATTCATTTGCTGTTTGCTTTTTCTGAGCACCTTCTATATACAAAGAACTTGTAGCTAAGCAGTGCATTTCTTTTCTTGTAAAAACGGCAAGACTTGCCCAGTGCTGTCTTTATTTAACAAAGAAAAGAAAAATCCATGCTTTCTTTGCTTGCAGTGGTGCAGATTTGTTTTCAGTGTTTAGAGTCCAATTTGAATAAGATATTTTTTTCTTTTCCAACAGATCATTGTCAGCACGTGGTTTGTTTTGGCTACCATATAATATCTTCCTGGAGAACTCCTCATTCACTCGTTTCAGATTAGTAAAGTTCAATTTAGGAGACTAATAAAAAGTCACCAAAGTGATCTGAAAGCAGAAAAAAAGCAACTCTCAGGAGAAGGGTAGCTCTTGTTTCAGTAGAATGTTAGAACCAACAAAAAAAAAAAGAATGTTAGAACCATTAACTTTCTCTTCAATGATTCTCTCTCCTCGCTCTGATTCTCACTGGGTTGGTAAAGTGCCATGATTGGAGACTGGAAATTTTTTCAGCTGGTTGTGTGACACCATTTGAATATTATGAATCCTGCTCTCTCTTTTTCTTTGTTGTGATGTTAATGCTTGATTTGTTTTTTCCAAACTGTCTCTTAATATTGGAAGTATAAATTTGGCACATGTTACTGAAAATGTAGCAGGGATGTTGCTGTTAGACCCATAAGAATCTGACAGGGATGCTTTTATTCTGTGACTTATAAAGATTGTGTTATACTTATAGAAATGACAAGTCTTACAAAATCATGACTATGAGCCTTGAACAATCTGAGGCATGGGGTTTTGTGTCTTTGTTGGTCTCTGGTGTTTCTTACTGGTTTGACTCAATTTAAGCCAGGCCGACTTGTGTTGTCTTTCTACACATAATGTAATTTGTAAATATCAGTAGAAAGAAAATTTTTCTATATGGAAAATAAAGTTCTCTTTTTGTGACAGTTTATTAAACTGTTGATTAAATAGTTGATTAAAAGTCCAAAGTGCTTCTGCTTTTTAAAATAATAGAATGAGAGTTGAAAATGTCTATAGTCTCCCTTTTAAGGGGAAGTAATATTTCTATTCCAAGAGTTGCCCCATGAATAATTTTTCATGCCCCACCCCTCTGTACCCAGGATGTTTTCTGTATTTTCTTAGTTTGAGAAGGATATCTTCAGCAGTTTCTTTGATTAAAGTGGAGGATATTCTAGGCAGCCTTCAAAATGCTGTGTAAATTTTCAACTCAGCATCCGGCTCTTATGTTTTCTTTCTTTTGATGCAATCCCAAACTCAACTGCAGCAGACAGCACTCTCAGAGCAGGTGACAGGCCTTCTGGACTTTGTATGTCTTGTCTGATTAGCCTGCATCGAAGTACCTCTTCTCCTTTTGTAAACCCTTATCTTCCTTGAAAGAAGCCCTTTACTGGGCTTGTACTATTTCTCTAGTTCTTTCTTGTTTATGTGTTTGGATTTTCTGAGTGCTCTGTAGACTCTGTGAGAGTAGGAACCATATTTTAATAGTTCCCATAAATCTATGATTCTGGGAACAGACAGATTCTCAGGAAATGATCATTATTCCAAGGACTGTCCAGTTCTGGGCCACGTATGAGCAGTGGTATTAGGTTCCTTACACCTTTAGCTTCTGTCTTAGTTTGGCGGCTACAATGAAAATACCATAGATTGGAAAAAAGTAGTACAGACTGGGTGGCTTAAAAAGAACAGAAAGTTATTTCTCAGAGTTCTGGGGGCTGGAAAGTCTAAGATCAAAGTGCTGGCGGATTGGGTGTCTGGGAAGGACCTGCTTCCTGCTTCATGGACAGCCAGCTTGTCACTGTGTCCTCACATGGTAGATGGGACAAGGATCTCTCTGAAGTCTCATTTTTGAGGGCACTAATCCTATTCATGAGGGGTCCACTCTTATGATCTAGTTATCTTCCAAAGGCCCCATATTTAAATATCATTATATTGGAGATTAGGTTTTGCCATATGAATTTTAGGGGACACAAACACTCAGTCCATGGCAGCATCCTTTCTGGGAAGGCCCAGAGTCTGAATGCAAAAGGAACTTAAAATTGCATAATGAATGACATAATGAATGGGATGTGATCAGTGTTTGTTTATTGGATTAGATGAGACAGTCTCTTAACGAAGGCCAAAATTTATAGAAAAGGCATAAATCCTGCTGAAATAGAGTGGGCCTTGCAGATGAACAGGTCAAATGTGATGGGAGACAGCTGTGCAGTGCACTGGAAACTAGAGGAAAAGTAGGTGGTGATAAGTTTATACTTACAGGGACAAGATGACTTGCTTGGACCGAAACTGTGTGGGAAATGGAAGCACGGATTGAGAATCTTGGCTTTCTCATCCCATACCTGAAGCTGAACCATGGTTTTGTTTTGTTTTGTTTTAAAGATTTTATTTATGTATTTGACACAGGGAGAGAGGGAGCACAATCAGGGGGAACAACAAGCAGAGGGAGAGGGAGAAGCAGGCTGTCCACTGAGCAGGGAGCCTGACATGGGGCTTGAACCCAGGGTCCCAGAATCATGGCCTGAGCCAAAGGCAGATGCTTAACTGACTGAGCCACCCAGATGCCCCTGGACCGTGTTTTTAAAATTAGGTTTTAAGAGTCTGACCCGTTTGGGTAAAAAAAAAAACAAACAAAAAACCTTTTTAAGCATTATTGGGGAAAGTGACTGGGGATAGAACCTAAAGCTGCTCACTTCTCGGTTTCAGCCAAGAGCAGTGCTGTGTTGATGTGTTATGTCTAAGGGAGAACAGCTCTCTCTGAAATGCGGTGCCGAGGAGCACTTTTTTTTTTCTTAAAGATTTTATTTATTTGTGAGAGAGAGAGAGAGAGCGCGCACAAGCAGGCGGAGAGGCAGAGGGAGAAGCAGGCTCCCAACTGAGTATGGAGCCCAACGTGGGACTCGATCCCAGGACCGTGGGATCATGACCCGAGTCAAAGGCAGTCGCTTAACAACTGAGCCACCCAGGCGCCCCTCAAGGGGCACTTCTATGTGAGTTTTCATAGCATGTTCCAGGCTAGATGATTGTGTTCCTTACTAGAAGCACATTTTTCTGCAAGGTGGTCTTTGCTATCAAAATCTGTCAACATTAAAGGCTTTTCTTGACTTCAGAAGTAGGGTGGTGAGTGTCATTGGTCCCCATGCATCATTGTTGTTTGAGGCAGGTGTCTGCGTGTAGGCTTCTAATATTCCTTCGTTTGTACAGTATTTTGGTTGTCGTCTTGTTACCACTGACTTCAATAGGTGTGGGGTTTTCTGTAAAGTTCAGGGTATTTTGCTTGTGAACAATACATTTAAGAGAATATAACTGAGGTTCTGTGACCTAGATATCAGGGTACAGGAACTCTGGTTTTGACTTGGCCTAATAGAGATTTGTTATGGTCTGTGTTAGCAGAACTTGAATTGGCTGGAAATATACTTTTTTTTTCTTTCTGGTAGAAGGAAACACCTGAAAAGACCCAGATGCTTTCCTGACTTGGAAAAGAATCTGATGACCTCAGAAATTCACAAAAGCTAATAGCTACTTGATCTATCATTAAAATTATGCTGAAAGATTTTAGAGAAAAGTAATATAGGGGACTACATAAACATAATGCCTTAAAATAAAATTAAGTCCTTAACCTTGTGAAAGGATACATTTTTCTTTTTCACATCTGTATATTAATCTTTTACTAAATTAATATCTGTGTATTACTCCCTTTCTTTTTTCTTACTTAGAGGGGAAAAAATCTTTCCTCCTTGTCAAGGATAGTTTGTCTATTTTTGTGAATTATCTCATTTATTTGGACTACTTTCAGTCTAGTAAAATAAATCTCTTCCCTTTTGCATTTGAATATTTAATCTCTCTTTCTTTAGTGGCTCCTTTGGCATTTTTCTACAATAAATTAAGATTTTCTCATCATCCTGAAATCCCCTTCTTTTAACCTTCCTTCCCTTTGGTTCTATTTTTATTTTTACTGTCAGTGATATTCTATTTGCCTTTATGAGGTAGGCACTGTGTTAGGTACAGGGGATGCAGAAGTGAATTAGCATAGGGTCTGATTTCAAATAGTCAGTGGTCTAGTGGAAGGTACAGACAGGCAGCCAGCATGATAGATTGTGATAAATAAAAGCCAGGTTATGTAAAGGAAACTGGAAGGACACAGAGTGTGAAGACACGTGACCTCATCTCAATGACCAGCGAAGTTTCTCAAATCAGGTCCTGTTTTAGTGGACTCCTGAGGGATGAATGTAGAAGGTAGAAAGCCCTGACTAGACAAAGGCATAAAACCATGAGAAAAATAAATATTTTGTTTGGTGCAAGAGCAGCACTTGGAAGGCATGCTCAAAGACAGTGTTTCTGTTGAACAAAGTAGAAAATAAGGAAGGAGGTACCAGAGGATTGGGATGACAAAAGATTTGACTTCAGTTTTGGCTATATTGTGTTTGAATGGAGAAGCATGTACTAGTGGGAGGTAGGGCACTGCTCATGAATGACTCCATATGCCATACAAAGGTGTATTTGTTTCCTATTGCTTTTGTAATAAACCATAGATTTAGCTTAAAACAATACAGATTTATTATTCTTTATTCAAATGTCCAAGATGGGTTTTATGGGGCTAAAATTATTGGCAGAATTGCATTACTTCTGGAGGCTCTGGAAGAGAACCCATTCTTTGCCTTTTTCAGCTTCTAGAGGCTGCCTGCATTCCTTGGCTTGTGGCTGCATCACTAGTTCTGGGGATCAGGACAGGGAAATATTTGGAGGGTCACTATTTTGCTTACTACTTAAGGTGTTTGAACTCATGCTGAAGGCAAGGAGAAGCTGTTGCTACATATTTAGCTAAGGAATATGGTGGTGCTTTAGATATTTATGCTTCAAAATTATTCAGAGTGCAGATATTTGAGGCAGGGTAAAAAAACTAAACGGATATTGCAAGTGTCCAAGCAGGAATTATCCTGAACCATGGCAGTGGCAATGTGGTTGGAAGGGGAGAGGTCAGACTTAGCTAGAAAAAAATGGATGTGGGACTTACTGGGGTGTTTAGGATAAGTCATCTTGGATGACTTTCAAGCTTCACACTTAGGGAGTCTAAGCAGATGATATTTCTCTTAGCCAAGATAGAGAGTAAGGAATGAGGTGCCAGGAGAGTTGGGGTGACAAAAGATTTAACTTCAGTTTTGGTTGTGTTGAGTTTGAACTGAGGGGCATGGTATCCAGCTGAAGAAGATCTAAAGCCCATGAGAGAAGACTGTTTTTGAAATCACTGGATAACCATCACATGGGAGATGGTCTAAGGCTCGTGTATAAAATGGAAAGACTTGAATTTAATTCTCTGAATAATTGCAAAGTCTATTTTGACAACTGTTCATACAGAGCCCTTGATACACTTTGAAAAGTGCAACTGGACATGTATGTCCAGTATTTTGTTCAAATGCACGAAAAACAAGTTTGAGGCTTCCTTGAGAATAGGGTTAAACCTTTCCTTATCCTTGAACGTCTTCCTGTGTCCTCCCATTGATTGAATAAATACCTGTATACACCTGGACAAAAATATAGTTTGGCGTTATATTGCACCTCTTTGTGTTAAAATGGAAATACTGAATCATTAAAATCAATTATTTGTCTTTGGTTTGTTGACACCTACTATAGCTTAAAAGAAGAAATACTTAGAATTTCTCCCACTTGAGAATTGTCTTTCAAAGTCGCAATAATGATCTGTGTTACAATTAGGATATATATAGATACCCCATGTGTATATTGTTAATGCTGAACACTTACGAAAAAAGTTTCTTTTCTTTACCTTAAGTTAGTGGATAGGTTTTTGTCACAAAGTTTTATGACACTCCACACAACTTCATGATCCTGTTAGTGTCAGAAAGCTGCTATGAGAGACAAACTGGAAGTTCTCCAAGGATTACCTGCTCTCCCTGGGTTTATTTTCTCAGTGAATAACATCACCCTCTGTGCCTTTTATTTGCCTTAGAGCTTCAGGGTCATCTTTGACCTCACTTTCCTTCCCTGTGTTCACCTGGGCACCAAGATTTGTCAGTTCCCTTTCTGAAATGACTCATCAGTACCTCTTATTTCACCAAAACTTCTGAAATAACCCTTTTAATAAGTCTGCCTGTGTTCAGCCTATCTCCAGCTCCAGTTTATTTTGAACACCATCACTAAGCAAGCTTTCTGAAACATGCAACTGATCATACCCTGTATAAACTCTCTCAGTAGCTGTCCACTGCCCATAAAATAAAGCTCCAAACTATTGCCATCCAACGAGGGGTCTGCTTCCCTCCAGACACTTGCCACTGGGGACCTCCCACTCTGTGCTTTGTGATTTTCTCCTTCTGTTCTGGTTAGAAGGGTCTTTCTTTGTTTGCCTTCCTGGCCTCTGCACTGTTTGGTGAACATGGACTACTTTTCAAAGGTCCAGCTCAAAGGCTATTTCCTTTGTGTGCCTTCTACTCTCATTACTGTTCCTCCAAGTGTTCTCATCATACTAACTGTCTCTACTTGAGTTCTTTAAGTGACTCTTTCCCCACTCTTTGCCCCTCAGTGCTCTCACCTCTGTATCCTTAGCACATAACTGGTGCTTAATAATGATTGAATGGATTGAGTGGCTTGGTGGAAAAATCTAGTTAGAATCTAGTTTCGGTCTCTTCCCCAATTAACTATAGTCTTTGGGCTTCTTTTTTTTTGCCTCTAAAAGGAGGGGGGATTCAAGCACAGTATATCAGATCAAACCATTATATCCTGAGACCTTTACTATGAGTGTTCTTAATTTACATCATGAGGTTTTAAGATGAAGAATGTCAATCTGGCTTAGTTTCAGAAGCTGTCATTCTTGTTATTTTCTTCCAGGCATGCTTGGTCAAATAATTCCACAGCAATCTTTATTTTGACCTTCTATAGTTTACCAGTTTCTCAGGAGACTTTCTCATGTTTTCCAGGTGTCACTTCCATTATTGACCAGGTTTAGAAGCAGATAAATCAAGCAAGTAATCCTTGTTAGTCAAACCTGGCTTCAGCTTGGAAACATGAAAGCTAACCTGTCCCAGACTTTTAGAAGTCATGGTTATCCAGCTTTTGCCTCTCCCTTCCCTTGCCTCCCCTTCCCTTGCCTTCCCTTTGTTTCATTTCTCAAATCCCCCCTAGCTCGTAAAGTGTGATCTTTCAATTGGGTTGTGAGGTTGTACTCAGAGAGCTGCAGAACAATTTTGCTTTTATCTTCCCAAGATTTCAGAAAACCCATGGTTATATTTTATGAAAAGGCCAGGAGTGAACACTACCTCCTGGAGACATACAGTCAGAAGTAGTGTATTATTTTTTCTAGGGCTGTCATAGCAAAGTTTCACAAACTGGGGTGGCTTAAGTAACACACATTTATTGTCTTACAGTTCTGGAGGCTAGAAATCTGAGATCAAGGTGTCAGTAAGGTTGGTTCCTTCTGAGGGATGAGGGGGGGAATCTGGCCCATTCTGGTGGTTTCCTGGCAATCTTTGGAGTTCCTTGACTTATAGATGCATCATTGCTATCTGTGCCTTCATCTTCCTATGTTTTCTCCCTTATCTCTATCTCTCTTTGTGGTTATATTTTTCCCCCCTTTTAAGATTTTATTTATTTATTTGACAGAGAGAAACACAGTGAGGGGGAATGAGAGAGGGTGAAGCAGGCTTCCCGCCGAGCAGGGAGCCTGATGCGGGGCTTGATCCCTGGACTCCGGGATCATGACCTGAGCTGAAGGCAGATGCTTAATGACTGAGCCACCCAGGTGCCCGAAATTTCCACTTTTTAGGAGGAGATCAGTCCTATTGGATTAAGGTCCACCAAAATGACCTCATTGCAAAAATAATTATCTCTGGAAAGACTCTATTTCCAAATAAGTTACTGGCGGTGAGGTCTTCAGTATATCATTTTTGGGGGACCCAATTCAACCCATACAAGTGGTATGTGCTATTATGCATGCTGGCTGCAGCCTTGGGGTAAGGTTTTGGAGGCTCCTGGTTGAGCTTATGTCAGGGCTTAGCTCTCTGGTGCTGGTGGGGTTGTTTGGGGAGCCCTTAATGAAGTGGCCTGGGAATGTACGTGACAGCAGAGACTATTTGCCATTAGTAGGAACGCATTTTTTAATATCTTACTGTCTTTTCTAGCTAATGATCATCCCTGCATAGAGACTGACTCCCTCTGCAACATACTTTAGAAATTCTGGGAGGGCCATTGCCTCTTAAGTTTCTATTTGCTTATTGACACCTGAATTTATAGTTCCAATAACACATGCTAACTTCAAATATTTGAGCACTGATAAAATGTGAATTCCTCTGTTATCATTTTAATTTGAAACTTCAGATGTCAAGTCTCTCCTTGTCTGTTTGAATGTCCAGTGCTTGTTTTCTTTCCTAGGTTTGTGGTCATGTTGTAGAAGTCAAAATGGCCATTAGCCTACCTGACTGCTGTTTAGTTTTCTTTAAATGATAGAAGTTGTTACTACTTACCAAGTGTTCAGTTGGCACCAGGCACTATTCTTCCTCATGACAACTCTATGAGGAAGATGTTTTATTGTCTCATGAAAGATGAGACAACAGAGCTACAGCCACTTGTCTAAGGCCACAACTAGTGAGACTAGTAAGACTTTTATTAGAGTCTGCGCTGCTAACCATTGTACTATTGTACCTGTATGTAAATAACATGTATTAAATAGTAAACAAAAGAGACCATTTTCATCATTATTGAGTTGGATTTGTGGTATGTTTTAAAACAATTTTAGCATATTCTATTTCAGATTTATATGATGGTAATGAGAAACATAACAGTAAATATTCCCTTTCTCCAGCAAAGGTTGTAGTGCTGGGCTCCAGAGACGGCCACGTTAGGGGTAGCTGTTGTTCTGCCTAGCCTCAGCTTTTGATTATGTCTGAAAATTTAATCTTGGGAATTCATTGTATTCATGGAAGCTCTCAGGTAGGAATCAATTGATTGATTTATCTTGAAATATTAAAATCTAAATGTCTACTCCCTGTTGTGAGCATTTTTATTGACTCTGAGATGATTTTTTTGGAATAACTAGTGGGAAAAGGTGTTAAAGGATAGAGTCCATATTTGATTGGTGGTAGAGAACTTGGTGCTGGTGGTCAAGGACTCCACGAATATAATCAACCAATTAATTAATCAATTAGTTGATGCTACAGATATTCGTTGAGCACCTCCTGTGGTCATACATTGTGCTATGTGTTAGGATAGAGCCAGTCACTACTACAGATAATACAAGCTGAACGAAGCATTTAGGGCTCTGACAATAAAATCATTACTTTGGGAGTTTTGCCCCAAGATAGCTTGGTCTTATCAAATACAATATTTATTAACAGCAGATAAAGTTCAAGACTTTTCCAGAGAAATGACGGGCGGTGATCTTTAGAATCCTGCTGCTTTGCTTCCCTACTTTGGTCTAACCTTAATTTCTGTCACAGCCTACATTCCCTACACTGGAAGTAGAAGAGGCAAGGGAAGATGAAAAGTCCTACCAACACTGGCAGGTCTGGGAAAAACAATTCATCAGTCATCATGTTGCAACTTTGCCTAAAATCAGGTTTTGGAATTATCTGTGATTAGAGTTTTCTGTGTTCTCATTTATTACCTTTCCTGTTAATGCTGTGTGACGGAGTAAGCCCAAGTAAAGGTTAACTGATTTACAGTTGAGTTAAATAACACTTCTGGACACAGGAAAACTATAACACTTGTTTCTGGAAAGGGAACTGGGTGATGGGGGAAGGACAGGAGACCTATTTTTTTATTCTACCTCTTTTTGTATTTTGTCACTTTGTGGTAATTAAAAAATTAATGTTAACAATTTTATATAAATCCACATTTCTCTAGATTTCCCAGTGTTTTCCTCTTCATGGAAATGGCATCCTGCCCATCTTGACTTGGCTTCTTTCAGAGGGATTCTTGGAGGGAGTCGTTGTCATTGTCATCGTCTTCTTCTTCTTCTTCTTCTTCTTCTTCTTCTTCTTCTTCTTCTCTTCTCCTCCTCCTCCTTCCTCCTCCTCCTCCTCCTTCTCCTTTTCTTCTTCTTCTTCTTCTTCTTCTTCTTCTTCTTCTTCTTCTTCTTCTTCTTCTTCTTCTTCCTCTTCTTCTC
>PITA01029453.1:0-17865 GCA_004023965.1 Spilogale gracilis | reverse complement strand
GTGCAGAGCCCTAAGGAGAGATTTTTTTTTTTTTTAAGATTTTATTTATTCATCTGACACAGAGAGAGATCCCAAGTAGGCAGAGAGGCAGGCAGAGAGAGAGAGAGGAGGGAGCAGCCTCCCTGCTGAGCAGAAAGCCCCATGCTGGCCTAGATCCCAGGACCCTGAGATCATGATCTGAGCCGAAGGCAGAGGCTTTAACCCACTGAGCCACCCAGGCGCCCTGAGCAGAGCTTTTTAAAAAGGGATTATCATATAAATGTTGAGCCTTGGGAAGTGAAGCCAAGCAAAATTGTAAGGTGGCCTCTGGAAGCAGAATGAGCCATGTCTGGGAAAGCTGGAAGCTTGGCTTTAAGATTAGAAGTGTACCACTCTGGAAAGGGTGTCTCCAAGGGTGAATCAAATATTCATTTTGGTCTGGTGCCAAAAGGCCAAGGATCAGAGTATAATGGTTGATCAAAGCAGAGGCCAAAGCTTATTATGAGGATCATGGAATGCATTTGGATGCTAGAGGAGAAAAATTAGATATTTTGGGTAAATCAAGACAGTTAAACAATTATTGCAAACGTATTATGGAAATTTAATAGTTGAGCTTTCAATGTTTCTATTTTCATGCAGGAACAAGAATTTATCAAGAATTTCTCAGTGCTGTCAGCCACTAGGTTGTTCCCATGGTTACTGCATTGCTTCTCTGCCACACTGTCTAGATCTTCCCTTTCCATGGAAGGCAAAAGAGCAAGGTATTTGGAAGCTATGACATTTTTTCTTAACAATTCCTCCCTTTTTTTCATATGTCTTATAATAGTTTATTACATTATGATTGATGATACTTTATCATGAATGTCACATGTGATGTACATGTTTTTTCTCTTTTTGTCACATTTGAAGTGGCAGCATTGATGTTCTTTCCATTCACCACCTAGAGGACTTGCATAAAAACAAAGTGGACTAAAGGAAATAAAATAACTCAATAGAGCTATGTGAGATCATTTTGTTCAACATGAGTGCTACTATATCAAGTGATTCCATAAAAATGATCACTTTGATGCAAACTGTTGTTTTGCATTGTGCAATTATTTAATTTTATTAGATGTTTGTTGGCTGGAAAGTTATGTTTTCCTTCAAGTTGTCTTTATAATGCCCAGTCAATATTTAATATTAATGGTCAAGCTATTTCCCTATTTATTTAAATATTTAAATGTTTTTGTACATACACTCAATAAGTTTAACAGTCATTTATCACAGTAATACATATAAGGGATATTTGTAATAATACATGTGCAGTATATATCCTTCAGCTAACTGATGGAATCCTGATATAAAGCCCATAAGGAGACTTTTTACTGAGTTGCATTTAGAATACCTGCTATCCGTATTTAAAAGAGTAGGCTCAGTAGTGACTATACATTTCAATGACATTCGTTTTATACACTACCGTCACTGTTACTCAGATTAGATGTGATTAGATATGGCCTTGAAGGATGCCAAAAATTATGCTGTAAGAGGCATTCAGATATTTGGCCTTCCACCAGACAAAGCTGAATTGCAAATTGTGGTCAAGTACTGAGGCTAGTAGGTGGATCTCTGGTCTCTGTGCCACGAAAATGGTACTGTGGGACTGGAGGGGAGTTGCTCTGTTGTGAAATCGAATATGATCATTTTTTCTGAGACACATCGTTTTTCCTGCTACACATTTTCTGGTCTGAGTGCATTGTCACAGGTAGAGATGAACAGAGATGAATTGAAAGGTGTCAGTTGTAGGCACATCTCCAGAGACCCAGTGGGACCGGCACAGCATTTTGGAAGTGTACCCTAATTACTTGGATTATCCGTTGACAGGTTCTAGGTAAGAGTCATGTGCTCAGAGTATTCAGAACCACCTGTGACCTCTGAGAGCAGAATGCTATATTCCATGTGCATAACCACTAATTTCTTCCACCTTCCCCTTCATTCGGGACACTAAAAATACTATCTCTTCCAATCATCCCCAAAACCCATACTACTTATAAAATACAGAAATTGCATAAGAAGTTTTACAATAATTTTAGATTTCCCTCCCATATAAACTCTGGAATTTGGAATAGGGGCAGCCCTGGGAGGGTTGGGAGCCTGTAGAGGCAGGAATCATGAGAGGGAAAACATCTCCAGCAGAACCTTGCCTAATTAGCCCTCAAGGGTTACTACCTCCTGGAGTCACTAGGCTTGGTCCTCTCTTGGGACTGTATTTTGAGTGGTGAGGGGCAGGAAATAGAACATGGCCACAAACAAAACCTAGTAAATGGCATGATAAAGGAAACATAGATTTACAGCAAAATATCTAAGCTCCCCTCCACCCTCTTTGGAGGACCTGGTGCACTCATCAACCAGACCAGTGATGGAATTTCAGGTCTCAGGAGGCAGAAGCAAAGGCAGAGTCCTGATCTCCAGAGGGCCAGGGATGTCATTATTAGAGACCACATGAGGATTTGGAATGCAATAAATAGCCATAAGCCCAAGGGACTCAAGGATACCTGAATTATGCCTTGCCCAATACACTCCACTTTCTCTGTCATCACTCTATCCCCTCCCCTGCTCTGTTGGCTGGCTCCCAAACAGGGAGGTGTAGAGTCAGGAAACTACTCTAGCTAGGGCCTGGCCTCTCATCTCCTGAACAGTATGCCTCCAGTGACATTCTCCTCTCTCAGCACCCTTTCCAATGGCCATCCTAGACTTGGTTGCTCTTAAGACTTTCTATGACATCTTTAACCCTTCCCTTCCTTTCTTGAAATGCAGACCTTTTCTTCCCTCTCTTCCCTCTTATTTAAGTGGGGAAAACAGAAGCAGAACAGACACCTTATTTCCATCCAAACAGCGTCCACACCTATTCTTTCCTCTTCCCCCTATAAAGTGAAGGTACCCGTCCTCCCATCTGAGGTCATTTTCTCAGCTGAGTTCTGAATCTTATCCACTATGGCTTTATCAGGAAACCCGTGTGACTCTCCTGTGCCAATCTCCTCTACAGTCCCCCTGTCTACTGCAGCCAATCTACCCCTTACCCTGAGGTGCCACTCCAGCTACTGTCCCCTGTCTTTGCTCTCTTCAGCAGCCAAACACCATTTTTGTTAGTCTTTAAAAGTACACTACTGTTTTCTATTATATATATAAAGTTACAGTTATTATATATTAAAACAGTCAGATTACATGAGTATAAAATGCCAAATAAATACTTTCTCTTCCTAGATATCCCCCAAATACAAATCCCAGAGATAATCACTGTGAAATTGTGTTATATGTATATAATATACATAGGTACATAAGAATTTCCTACACGGGGTACGCCTGGGTGGCTTGGTTGGTTGAGCATCTAACTCTTGATTTTGGTTCAGGTCATGATCTCATGGGTCCTGAGATCAAGCCCCATGTTGGGCTCTGTGATCAGCGGGGGCGTCTGCTTGAAGATTCTCTCCTTCTGCCCCCCACCAATGTGCACACACTCTCTCTCAAATAGGTAAATAGATAAATAAATAAAGTATTTCTTACACAAATGGAATCATGATACATGCTGTTCTGCAACATGCTTTTTTTCCTTTTACATGCTTTATATACCTTTTCACATCAGTACATATAAATACATCTCATTCTTGTTAACATCTGCATTAAATGTAAATGTTTTTTTAAATACTCGTAACTCTATCTTCAGTGACTTAAATAGCACATAGTAGACACTCCATGAATATTGGTGAATGAGTGAATAAATTCCACTGTTTGTAAGCACAGCATATTTGAGACCAGTCCTCTATTGGTAACCTGCAGAGCGGTAGGTGCCCCTTCTTTGCTCAGCTGATAGCCAGCCAATTGCCAGACACAGGAGTGTGGCCCCTGGGACTCACCGGTCCCCAGCTAACTCCCCACCAACTGACCACACTCACATGAGCTGGTTTAACCAAGTCTGGTAGAGCCTGAGCTGTACCAGAAAAACTACCCAGAAGAATCCTTATTTATAAATAGTTGTTTTAGGGTACTAAATTTTAGGATTGCTTTGCCTCAAAGGCCCATCAAAATACCCTTGCCATTTGCTAGCAGTGTGTTAGGCGAAAGCACAGAGAGGACTGCGGTTCTCAGCTTGGCAGTTATGAAGTCAAGCCCAGGAATCTTGTGGGGCTCATTAAATATGGGACACATTCAGCTTACAAGTAACTGATCGGGGTTTTGACACATGAAATAATTTTCTTTTTGTTGTTTTGTTGAGGTGGTGGTTGGTGTGGCAACACTGACGGATCTTGAAGAGGTACTCACCTAACACATTCTTTCCAGTCACAGGGAGGAAAACCTGCCCTGGGGATGTGAGTGGGGATGGAAAGGAAGTGTGGTGGAAGGTTTGTTCTGCTAGTGCTGATTCTGAACTTCTGATACCAAGAAGTTTCTCTCTGTATTGGGCGTGAGAAGAGCACCCCACGTGAGACTGTGGCTTTCCCTGTGGTAGTGACAAAGCTGGCCAGGAGCGGGAGCAGGAAATGAGGAACTTCAGGGATGTTTCATGAAGTGCCCCTGGCATAACTATTGTTCAGGGTGAGGGCAATGAGCAAGAAAAGAAGAAGCCTCGAAATGACTATTACATTTTGCCTTTCTTTGATTTCTCTGAGAGAGAAAAGTGTAGGAGATCTGTTGAGGTAACAGTATTTTGAAGGGAAGTAGCAGTGGATAGAGAAAATTTTTAGAACATGGGGCTCTCAGAGCAGCAGAAGGACAAGTCCTAATGCACAAGAACTTGTGAGACTGCTTGTATCCTATTTGCTATTTTTGTCCCATTGGCCAGATCAAATCAAAGGCAGCCCAAACCCTCAGGAGGTGAAGAAAGATGCTTCCTTATTAAGGATGTGAATATGGGGTCAGAAAGCATCCACGGCCATTTTTGTTGTTGTTGTTTCGCCATAAGAGGGTGGTCTCCATCTCAGGCCTCAGGTTTGCTCTGAAGAGTTTGCTGATCAGAGATGGTGAATCCACTCAGTACAGTCGTTCCACTCCCACTATGAGCCTTCAGAGGCCTAAGTCACTCTTGCCTCATACCTAGTTCCACGAACCTCCCTGGTGGTCGTTGCACTGAACAGAGAGGTTCTGTGTGACTTGCGATAAAAGTCTGTCACTCATAGTTATGAACATTCTGAGTCAGGAAGTCAATAGTTAACGTTTTGGAAACTTTTCATTACTATGTGCATTTTTAAGAGCTTGGAGGAATTAGAGCAGTGAGTAATCTTCGTTTCTATTACCTCTTCATTTACAATACTGACATTCCTGTAATATTTTATATCCTACTTGTAGATAAATACCCTCCTCTCTCATATCTGGCATTACATTCTTTGCACATTTCTCTTTTATCTCTTCCAGATTCCAAGGTACACTGAAAAAAGTCAAATATACTCAGAAATATAAAGACATTAACACATATTTTAGTATTTGTTAACATTTATATTATATTGTAGAGGGGCGCCTGGCTGGCTCAGTTGGTTATGCAACTACCTTCAGCTCAGGTCATGATCCCATAGTCCTGGATTCATTCCCTCAGGCTCCCAGCTCCACAGGGAGTCTGCTTCTCCCCCTGACCTTCTTCCTTCTCATGCTCGCGCTCACGCTCTCTCAAATAAGTAAATAAAATATTAAAAAAAAAACATTTACACTGTAGAAAACCTAGAACTGCGTTATAAAATACAGCAACCATTAGCCATAGGTGGCTATTGAACACTTGAAATGTGACTAGTTCAAATTTAGATGTGTTCCAAATAAAAAAATTTATACTGAATTTTGAAGATAGGAAGAAAAGAATGTTAAATCACATTAATAACTTTTATATTGATTACATGTTCAAATGAGAATATTTTTCAAATCTTGTGTTATAGAAAATGTATTATTAGAATTAATTTCACTTTTTTATTTTTTCTTAATGTAACTACTAAAAAATTATACAAAGTGACTCACTTAAGTCCTCAGAATTTATTGTAGAATTTAATCTAGGTAAAATAAGAGTGGAGTGCTTCTATTAATATCAGACAAATTAGATTTGAGAACAAAACATTGGTAAAAGTTATTACATAAGGATAGGGGATCACTTCATCAAGAAAATATACAAATTCTAAACATTGACATCCCTAATAACAGAGCTTCAGAATAAATGAAGCAAAAACCAAAAGCTGCATGGAAAAATAGATCAATCCACAATTAGATTTGGGAATTTTGATATCCCTCTATCAATAATTGATAGAACGAGTAGTTGGAAAATTAGCAGGGATAGAGAAGACTGGAACATATCAGCAGCTCACTTGACCTAACTGACAATACAGGAAATGGCCCCTCAATAGCAGCAAAACACATAAGAATTTTTCAAGTGTACATGGAACATTCAGCAAGATACCGCATTCTGAGCTATAAAACATGTGTACATTTTGAAAGCATTCAGATCACCCAGAGCATGTTGTCTGTTCACACTGAAATTAAGTTAGACATCTATAAGAAAAGTATATGTGGAAAAGACCTTCAAATACTTGGATATTAAATAACACACTTCTAAATAACTCACGGATCAAAAAGGAGTTTAAAAAGGTAATTAGGAAGTATTTTGTACTGAATGAAATTGTAGCACAACATATTGAAATTTGTGGAGTGTCAGTACTGGGGTTCTCATAGAGAAATGTGTAGTGACTAATTGTTTATATTAGAAAAGAAGAGGGGTGCCTGGGTGGCCCAGTCAGTTAAGTGCCGACTCTCAATTTTGGCTAAAGTCATGATCTCAGGGTTGTGAGATCAAGCTGCATGTTGGGCACTGTGCTGGGCGTGGAGCCTGCTTAAGATTCTTTCTCCCTCTCCCTCTGCTTCCCATCTCTTTCCCATCTCTGCCTCTCTCTCTCAAAAAAAAAAAAAAAAAAAAAAAACAAGGAAGAAAGATCTATGTCTATGACTTCAGTTTCCACCTTAAGAAACTAGAATTGGAAGACCCTATTAAGGGGTGTCTGGCTGCCTCAGTTGGGAGGCCATGCAACTCTTGATTTGGGGGTTGTAAGTTCAAGCCCCATGTCGGGCATAGAGATTGCTTAAAGATTAAATCTTTAAAAAAAAAATGAGAAGACCCAATTAAACCCAAAGTAAGCAGAAGAAATAAAAATGAAAGTAGAGGGGCGCCTGGATGGCTCAGTTGGTTAAGCGACTGCCTTCGGCTCAGGTCATGATCCCGGAGACCCAGGATTGAGTCCCACATCAGGCTTGCTGCTCGGTGGGAAGCCTGCTTCTCCCTCTCTCACTCCCCCTGCTTGTGTTCCCTCTATGGCTGTGTTTCTCTTTGTCAAATAAATAAAATCTTTAAAAAAAAAATGAAAGCAGAGACCAATGAAAAGGTAAAGAGAAGAATAAAAAAGTGAAGGCAAAAGTCGGTTCTTTGAGATCAGCAAAATTGATAAACCTATAGCCAGACTGGTTAGAAAGAAAAAAGAGAGAGAAGCTACGAATTACCAACATCAGGAATGAACATCACTACAGATCCTGCAGCTACTAAAAGGATCAGAGAATCACGATTATGAAACTTAGTGAGGTAAATACTCTGTATGTTGTATCAATGTGAACAAAAAGAAAGTCTCCCACACAGTGAAGTAAATTGACCCCAACTCCTTTACTGAGCATATATCCAAGAGAAAGCCTCAACATCAGAGGTGTGTATGAGGGTATTCACTACAGAGTTGTATGGGGTGAAGGAGAGTTGGAGGCGACCTAAGTGTTCACCACAAAGGAAATGAAAGGCAAATGTAGGAAATACATGTTATGGGATTTTATGCACCACTCAAGAGCAAGGAACATGAGGAAAATATTCACATCTCAAAACTGCATGCAAAGTTAAGCACATCTTGCATGAAAGTGGGTTCTTGGAAGGTGGAGAGTAGAAAATGGGTGGCCATCAAGAGATAAGAAAAGACAGAGGGATGTTTACAATGACCACAGATTGTCATAAGACTGCAATGTCTTATGAACTAAGGAATATGTGCCTAGTGTCCAGAAAGAGAGAAATAATCACATGAACCCTGTGATGTGAACTCATTGCCCTTCACAAACATGGGGATATAATAAAATGAAAAAGAAACTTAACTCACTTTAGGGAGTGGACTTGTGCAGGGCACTTATGCTGTATGACACAGATATCCAAATGAAAATTAGGGCAAAAAAAGAGAAAGAATTAAAACAAACTAATTTTTATAGGCAATGTTATTACCTTTATTTCAGTTAGCCTGCCAAATCCAGAAAAGTAAAAAATCTGAGTGATATAAAGTATCCATAGTTCCATGGTCACTATGTGTCATAGCAAGTTTTCCAAAGTTATATGTTACAATAAATGGTGATGTTTCAGCAGAGTTGATAAACTAAGGTTTTCTTTTTTTTTTTTATTTTTTTTATTTTTTTTTTAGGTTTTCTTTTTAGAGTTGTAAACAAAAGCAAAACTTTTCTCCATCTTCTTGGAGAAAGAGGTGTAGTACTATTTAAGTAATTTTCTCTCTTGTTCCAGGTTTTCCGTCTTCAGAGATAGTTTAGGTAACTCCAGGACCACCTCTGAGTGCTGGGGACTTGAAATATATATACATACACATATATATATATACACGTATTTTTTACAGTGTCTTGCTATTTATATACTGGCTAACCAATAAAAGCTAGTATATAAATATAGCCTATATATATATATATATATATATATATATATATGTGTGTGTGTGTGTGTGTGTGTGTGTGTGTGTATGCATACATATATAGTGCCAGAATAACCAGTATATAAATATAAATATAAAAATATAGCCTATATATTATATACTGTAAATAGCCATTTATATATATATACTGGTGTTTTTGTTTTTGCCTTTCAGGACTAGCCCACCATCTTTAGGGACTTCCTGAAAAAGAAAATCAAAAGGGTGACTTCTCAGGGCACCTGGGTGGTTCAGTCATTAAGGGCCTGCCTTTGGCTCAGGTCATGATCCCAGGGTCTCAGGATCAAGTCCCGGGATCAAGTCCCAGGATGGAGCCCACATCGAGCCCTGCATCGGGTTCTCTGCTCGCCCACTGGGAAGCCTGCTGTTCCCTCTCTTTCACTCCCCCTGCTGTGTTCCCTCTCTAGCTGTGTTTCTGCCAATAAATAAAAATCTTAAAAAAAAAAGGAAGTTCCAACCCTCTAATCAAAATATTGGTTCCTCTGGCAACTATCCCTAGGTACTTTACAAAAGTCATTACATAACAAAAGACACCTTTGACTTTCTCACTTGGGATAATTCCCAGGATTTGCGGAGCTGTGAGTCAGGAACAGTGGCCATCTGAATGACCAAATACGTGTTTTTCTTATAAATCACAATATCACATCTGTGAACCTCCCCGACTGCTCTTGGCACACAATAATCTTTGGTTTCTCTGAACTACAAATCACTTATTAGTAAAAACAAGAATATTTATGTAGGTAACACTGTGTTAAGCACTTCATTTAATAGTGATATTCTGTTTAATCCTCAGAAGAAACTTAGTAAGTATTATTATCATCCTCTTTTGTAGATGAGATTGTAGATTTATTCTGTAGACTAACAGAATAAATAAATTATAAATAAAAAGAGTTAAGGTGGCGCCTGGGTGGCTCAGTTGGTTAAGCGACCGCCTTCGGCTGGGGTCATGATCCTGGAGACCCCGGCTCCCTGCTCGGGGGGAAGCCTGCTTCTCCCTCTCTCACTCTCCCTGCTTGTGTTCCCTCTCTGGCTGTGTTTCTCTCTGTCAAATAAATAAAATCTTAAAAAAAAAAAAAAGAGTTAAGTAAATAAATCATCCAAGGTCACTCAATGAATGGAGTCAGGTCTACTTACTGCCATAATGTGTGCTCTTAAACAGATCCTATTCTTTGATTTGGCAGTTGTATATGATGCATATGTATGTGTGTGCATGTATCTATGTCTATGGATAGATAAATGGACATATTTTTACTAGAATTTTTGCATTTTGAGAGCAAAGAGCCCATTTCATACCTCTCTGTGCTGCAGGCACTTTGCATGTTCCTCTGAAAAGAATAGTTCCCAAATACATACTTGTGTGAAGGTGATATTGTTACCATACAGAAAGTCTAGAGCTGAAATATGGCATTTTCTGAGCTTCATACAAAATAAATTTTTATTAACACAATGGACACAAGATTGCTGTGGTAAACGTCATGGAAAATATTAAGGTCTATGCTTACAGCATAGCACATGAGCAGTTAAGTCGAAATACCAGGCAGAGTCTGACAAATGTCAAAAGAGAGTAGACAATAAGTAATATAGGAAGAATTCCAAGAGTTAAATAGGTCAGGAAAATGCTTCCTGGTATCAGGAACTGGAATTGAATAGGTAGCTGCATTGGTGGAAGGCATTTTATATTACAGGAGATTTATATTAGCAAGAGGAGGAAGGAATAAAATGCATGGAAATATTCATGGTGAGTTAGTAGACCCGGAGATCATGATCTGAGGCAAAATCAAGAGTTTGTCCCTCAACCAACTGAGCCCCCCAGGTCTGAGGAGTTGATAATTTTTGAAGTCAGATGTTGAGAACATGGAGTTTTTTATATGTTTTAAGGGGTGAAAAAAGTAATTGTTATCATCTAATTTAAAAAAATCATGTTTAATGCATATTCATTTATATAAAACTTAATGAAATATTCCAGTCACCATATTTCCCCATGGAGTCCTACAGGTACTAACATTTTTTATATTGATTAACTTAACTAATTAATTAACTTCCTTTGTGGGAGATATAACTTGTTTTATTAATGTTAATTCTTTTTTATTTTTTTAACTTTTTTAAGGATTTTATTTATTTATTTGACACAGAGAGATCACAAGTAGGCAGAGAGGCAGGCAGAGAGAGGAGGAAGCAGGCTCCCTGCTGAGCAGAGAGCCCGCTCCACCCAGATGCCAGCCTTGATCCCAGGACCCTGAGATCATGACCTGAGCCACCCAGGTGCCCATTAATGTTAATTCTTATTAACAATGAAATTGTTTTATCTATGGTATAATACACTGTTTCTTAATTTCCACTTTATTAATGGAAAGATTGAATTCTAAAATATTTTCAAAAGGTTTTAATAATTTTAGACATATGCTGTTACCATTACCAGAGAAAGCAGTTTTTTGATATACATTCCTGGGGCTCTCCTCCTATAAACAGTTAAGAATAAATTGCAAGTAATTTCACCTTTATAAATATAAATTCACAAATGTTTAAAGTTCCTTTATTTTTTAAACGAGTTTTTATCCCAGATATTTTTGTTTCTAATTGCTTGTCATATTTTTACCATCTCTAAAGCAAAAGTGAAATTGTAATTATCACTAATTATAAGAAAATTCACTAAGGTCTAAATTCATGACTTAGGTGTATAAAAGTCTTGTGTAAACTCTTAAACATTTTGTAAATGTGGTTTTATTTTTTACAGTTTGATAAGTAATTTCCATAAACTCATCAAACATTTCAAAAAATTTGACATACCACAATCTGATCATACTTTTAGAATCCCCAGTAAGGAATACATTTGTAATAAATGAGTCTAAACTACTTTCTCTTCCCTAACTGAACACTTCTCTCTTGTTTGCCATGGGCTCAAGCACCTAACAGCTTCACTCCCCAGGTAGGCAGGCTGGGCAGAGGAGCACAGGCAGAACCCCAAAGAGACACAGAGCTGGGACTGGCTTCCTGGGAGAGGCCTCATGGTTCCTGTTAACCCTGCACCAGCAGAAACTCAAAGGTCTCACCTGGAAATTTCTGGAAGAAAGAGAGTTAACTTGCAGCAACACGTGCCAAACTGGAGTTGAGTTGTGCAATGGTCAGCAAAACCCTAGGGAACATCCAAACCAAGACTGAGCTCTGAATTAGGGAGAAGCCAAGCAGAAGAAGGTGGAATTAGGGCTCCAGGAACCAATGGAGCAAAAGGGCACTTGAAACCTCTCTTCCAGTGTCAGTGGTTGGATGCCAGGTGCAAGCAGATTTGTGCAACTTGGAGAGTATTTAGAAGGGTAACCCTAACCTTTTCTTTTCAAGGTAGGAGCGGGAGATTGCTATCTACAAATGTAAACAATTGACTTCTGTGTAACAAAGAAAAGTAAAGAGCAGGTTCAGCTTGGGCAACCTCAGCCACCTTCAAAGCAAAAGTTGAGCAGGATAAAGCTAAGTGCTAAGCCCAGTGGAGTTTGAAAAAGAGTGTGCAAGAAAGTTATTCCTGAGAAGTATTACCTATCAGAAAAAGCTGGGACTTCGGTGACGAGTTTGGTCTGGCAACAGCAGAATGAAACTGAAAAACAGACAAAACAAAAAATGTTAGAGAAAGTTAAATCTCCTTCCTGAAATTCTAAAGCCTAGAGGGGAGAGAGAAGTCAGAAAAGTCTCAGGAATACAGACGGGCCTGAAAAAAATTCCTCAGATAGTATTTCAGTGGGACATTCGTTTTTGTTATTCTTGAGTTACCTAAGACACCTAATGAATCACACTCTAGTGCCCTTCTAGTCTGCTAGAGAAAGGAACAGTGGTATCTGAAGCATGGAGATCACAAGCTCCAGACATTGAAGGGGTTGGGAGCAGTAAACTAAGAAGAGAGCAAAGTTCCATGAGACCTTAAAACTGTTAGGAATGTGTTCAATCAGCCAATAGATGCACCCAGTCCTGTGTGTGTCTCTGGCTAAAGCAGCAAATGGCAAGTGTTTACATGCACAATTTTTATCTTCCATGGGAAGTAATATTCGAAGATAGGCTGATTTTTATTCAAAGAAGACAATGAGTTTTGGGAAATGCCTAGAAACAATCTTCTTACCAAGGTCAGGGTTCAAAATCCAAAGTGCTTCTGCTAAACATAAGTGGGTAAATTATGACATAGTATTGATTACAGCAGAATTAAATTTCAACTTTCCTGAGACAAAGAAAGGCAAATCAATTCACTATGAATTTGCTTTACTTTAGCAAAAGAATCCAAGATAATACTAAACATTAGTTAGAAAAAAGCAAGCAATTAAATATATTCACTAGAAGACTATTTTGAATGATTTCTTCTATCTATTAAGCACCTACTATGTACTAAGCATTTTCCATAAACGCTTCCATTTAATCTTACAATAACCCTGGGTTTTGTTTTGTTTTTGTTTAAGTAGGCTCCACACCCAACATTGACCCCAATGTGGGGCTTGAACCCATCACCCTGAGATCAAGACCTGAGATGAGATTAAGTCAGATGCTTAACTGACTGAGCCACCCAAGTACCCCAATCCTGTGATTTTCTTTCTTAACCCTCTACTCAAAAAAGGTTAAGGAACACTTGCCAAAAAATTTACAAACCATAAGTGACCGAGCCAGAATCTGAACTGGATTCCTGCTTTTAGCTATAACCTAGTACTTTTAAAATAATATATATAATTATCAAAAAATAGGTAACTATTTAGAGACAAGGTAGAGACAAAGAACATAAGAAAATGAAGTTCAGATCTGGAACACAAAAACACTATCTCCCTCCTCCAAATCATGAGAGGACTTAATCAAGACCTATTGAGCGAAGGAAAATTGACATTGATACAATCTATTGATCTTATTCAAAGTCTTATACTTCATTTCTGTGCAGTTTTATCACACGTGTATATCTGTGTACCAATCTCCACAGTCAAGATACAGAACAGTTCCATGACCACAAAGATCCATCCTGTTGCTCTTTTATGACCATGTCCACTTCCCTCCTGGCCATCTCTCCAGCCCTAACCCCGAGCAACTACTAATCTGGTTTCTTTCTTTAAAATTTTGTCATTTCAAAAGTGTATAGAAATAGAGGGATGCAGTATGTAATCTCTTGGGATTAGATTCTTTTCACTAAGCATAATTCCTTTGACATCTATTCAAGTTATTTTATGTGTCGATAGTCCACTCCTTTTCATTGCTGAGTAGTATTCCACAGTATGGCGGTACCACAGTATGTTTAAGCATTCACTTAACTGAAGGATATCTGGACTATTTTGTAGGACTAAAGGTAATAACATTCATGTACAGGTTTTTGTGTGAACATAAGTTTTCATTTCTCTGGGATAAATAAAAGGAATGCAATTGGTGGGTCTTGTGGTAGCTGTATGTTTATGTTTTTAAGAAACTGTCAGACTGTTTCCAGAGTGGCTGTATCATTTGACATTCTGACCAGCATGTACAAATGGCCCAGGTTATCCACATCCTTGCCAGCATTTGATGTTGTCACCACTTTTAATTTTAGCCATTCCGATAGGTGTGTAGTAGTGTCTTGGGGTATTCATTTGCATGCCTTAATGGTTAATAAGGTGAGACATCTTTTCACATGCTTATTTGCTGTTTATATATTCTCTTCAGTGAAATGTCTATTCATGATTTTTGCCCATTCTCTAATTGGATTTTTGGGGTTTTTTTTTACTGTTGAGTTTTGAGAGCTCTTTATTCTAAATATTAGTCTTTTTTTAGATTTTATTTATTTATTTGAGAGAGAGAGAGTGACAGAAGCATGAGAGGGGAGAAGGTCAGAGGGAGAAGCAGACTCCCTGCGGAGCTGGGAGCCTTATGTGGGACTTGATCCCGGAACTCCAGTATCGTGACCTGAGCTGAAGGCAATGGCTTAACCAACTGAGCCACCCAGATGCCACCCAGGTCCCCCTAAATATTAGTCTTTAGTCAGATATATGGTTTGAGAATATTTTCTCCTACATTATAGTTTGTCTTTTACCCTTTTCACATGGTATTTTGCAGATAAAAAGGTTTTCATTTTAATGAGTTCCAATTGATCAATTTTTCCATTTGTGAATTGTATTTTTGGTGTCAAGTCTAAAAATGCTTTGCTTAGTCATATGTCCTAAGATTGTCTTCTATGTTTTCTTTCTAAAAGTGTTACAGTTTGGGGGCACCTGGGTGGCTCAGTTGGTTAGTGTCTGCCTTTGGCTCAAGTCATGACGTCCAGGCCCTGATATCAATCCCTGGGATTGAGCCCAGGGATCAGAGTTTGTGTCGGGCTCCCTGCTCAGCAGTGAGTCTGCTTCTTACTCTCTCTCTCTCGCACTCTCTCTGCCCCTCCTCACTGCTCATTCTCTCTCTCTCTCTCTCAAATAAATAAATGAAATCTTTTAAAAAGCAGTTAAAAATAAATGTGTTATAGCTTTATAATTTCCAACTAAGTCTTAGATTCCATAATGTTTCTTCTGTACTTTATTCTAAAAGTTTTTCTTTTTATTTTATGTTTTACATTTCAGTCTGAGATTCATTTGAGTTCACCTTTATATGAGGTGTGGAGTTTAGACCAAGGTTTATCTTTTGCACCTAAATATACAATTGCTATGCCATTATTTGTCCAAAAGAACTAACTTTTCTCCATCAATTTGCTTCTACATGTATTAAAAATAAGTTGAACACATTTATGTATAGATTTATTTTTAATTGTCTAGCATGGGTTACTAATTTAATGAGAATTTATAGAGCCCCTAATATGAGCCCAAAATTCTAGGTGCTTAAAATGCAGTACTACCCCAAGCAGACAAAAATTCCCGCAGTCATAGAGCTTATAGTCTAGTGGGAAAGATAAATCTAAACAAAAATATAAATTAACATGTCAGAAAAAGAAATACTATGAAAATAACAGAAAGTGATAGACAGTCATGTGTGAGGTGGGGTGGGTGGCCTATATGAAGTAATACGGTCAAAGAAGTCTTTGACATCTGAGCAAAGACTTAAATTAGTATGGGAGCAAACCATGCAAATATCTAGGAGAATTTTCCCTGAAGGGAAAATTACATGTCTTGCAAGCTTAAAAGACTATATATGTGTAAGAGTGCTGAGAATATAGTGTGAGTTTCTATGGTTTTATCCTCCCACAGATAACTACTACAAATTCTAGAGAAGATGGAAGGTGAGGGGTAAGCCTACCTGAAGGGACCATGAGAGTTTCTCATTTTTTATGGCTGTCAACCTGAGAGAAGACTGTACTTGGTGTGCTGAGGGATGGCTAAAATTTAATGGAAGACTGGAAGTCTTTTTTGTCCTGAAGAAACAGAAACAGAGTTTGGGACATCTGGAAATTGACGACGTAGTGGGTGGTGGTGGGGAGAGGGTGGCAATGATCATACTGTGTAGGAACTCTGCCCAAATCTC
This sequence comes from Spilogale gracilis, assembly GCA_004023965.1. Lineage (NCBI taxonomy): Eukaryota > Metazoa > Chordata > Mammalia > Carnivora > Mephitidae > Spilogale > Spilogale gracilis. The sequence goes on along the minus strand of PITA01029453.1, from coordinate 1,720 downwards.
TGCTGATTTCTGAATTGCTCATTAGCAGGACAGACTGAAAACAGCCCAACTGGGGGAAAAGAACAGAACTCAGATTTGAGCTGCTATTTAATACAGAATTTTCAGTTTGGATCCAAATAAGTTAATTGTCTGCTTAAACAAACAAACAAACCCCTTCCTTTTAGGGGGATATAACAGAATCCATTGGCAATGTCCAGGATATAGTCCCAAACTACTCGACATATAAAGAAACTACAAAATCTGAATCAAATAAACAAATAACAAATAATCAATAAACCCATATTATAGAAAAATTCCCATAGTCCTGACATAAATATTTTTTTCCATTCTCTCAAAAAATAGTTCAAAGGAAGAAGCAACTAAATCATATGGCTGGTGAGATGTAGAGGGCAAGAAAAAGAGAAGAGGTCAAGAAACCAGTGATCCTTAGTCATGGAGAGAATGGTACTATATAAGAGAAATACAATGACTTGGCTGCAGAGAATGTCAGGATAGGCCCTAATGGCCTCTTGCTTTGATTTTAAGAGGTCTCAGTAAGTTACCTTTGTTCTCATCCAGGAATGTATTAATCAGGGCTGTGTTAGCCAAGGAGGCTGTCTCTGTCTTTATACCTGTAGTCAGTATTGATGAGATACACCTGGCCCAGGTGAGCAAGCTCAGCATTTACCAAAAGCAGCCACAGTGGGGAGAACTGTTCCAATGTTATAAGGTTATGCTCAGAAAGGAACATTTCTAGAATGTTCCTCATCCTCAGAAATTCTTTTTTGTTTTTTTGTTGTTGTTGTTCTGGTGTAATTTTTTTTTTTATTGTTACTAAATTTTTTTTTCCAGTGTTCCAAGATTCATTCCCCATTCCCCACACCCAGTGCTCCACGCTTTAGGTGTACCCAGTACCCACCACCAGGCTCTCCCATCCCTCCACCCCCCTCCCTCCAAGTCCCTCAGTTTGTTTCTGTGTCCAAAGTCTCTGTTGTTTCGTTTCCCTCCCTAGATTACCCTAGTTCCCATTTACTTTCCTTCTCATCCTCAGAAATTCTAATGAGATTCCTACTCAGATGAAATGATCTCAACAGTACACTCACTGTGATGATTTTGAAGTATGGAAACTTGACCTCTGCCTAACTTCAAAAATGTAACTGATCTCTCTGCTCTATATCCTGACCTTGATGACTTCCTTCTGTATTTCTGTATCTTTTCTATAAGCACATGATTTGATTATTCAAGCATTTGACCTTCCCATCTGTCAATACTGTAAATACTTTGCGTGGATTAGTGGTAACAGTAGGGGTGATTCAGAGCCTTCACCTTTATTTTGCCTAAATCTCTGTGAAGGAAAAGTTGGGACAATGAAGTGGTAAACTATTCTACACTCAGATTATTTTACCATCCATAGTTTGAGATACCTAAGGCCTTGAGATGTGTAAAGGGAGGTGGAACTTACCAGTGGGGCATAAAAACTATACACTTAGCTCCTAAGGATCTGGTCTAGTGGAATCATGCCAATGGACCGCAAAAGAAAGCCGGGGTAGAGATTCTCATATCAGACAAATTGGATTTTAGTCTAAAGACTGTAGTCAGAGACACAGAAGGACACTACATCATTCTTAAAGGGTCTATACATCAAGAAGATCTAACAATTATAAATATTTATGCCCCTAACATGGGAGCAGCCAACTACATAAGCCAACTGTTAAACAAAATAAAGAATCATATTGATGCA
>PITA01029452.1:0-17870 GCA_004023965.1 Spilogale gracilis | reverse complement strand
AAACCCCCCCCCCCCCGCGTGTCTGTTTGGAATAGGGCCTCTGGCAGGCAATTAGACCAAGAGTGGGATTAGAGACCTTGTGAGAAAACGCCTGAGAGCTCGTTTGCTCTGTCCACCGTGTGAAGAGACAAGAGGACAGCCCTCTGCAACCGGGGGAGGGGCCCCCAGATGTCACACTGATGCACCTTGACCTTTGGGCGTCCCAGCCTCCAGCGCTGTGTTTGACCCCCCACCCCGCCCCGTTTGTGGTATTTCGTCATGGCAGACGGCTGGTTAGGACACTCCTCTTCATGGCCTCTGTACTCGGCTCTTGGCTTTGCCCGGAGCACTTTCAAGACATTCTCGGGGCTTAATGCCTCCTGTCCTTCTGTCTCCAAGTGCCCTGTCCTCAGTAGACTTCCCAAGACCCCTAACCTGGTAACCGGAAGGGCTTGGCCCCACTGTCTGGCCGCCGTTTGCCCCATTTTATGTTCCCCCAAAGCACTGGCTGGCCCGTCTCTACATGTTATTGTCTTCCTGCCAGGCTCGGGGATTTTTGTCCTTTTTGTGGAAGGGATGGCTGGACTCGAAAGCTGATTATGGGAGGGGATTTCCCCCGAGAAGAAGGCACTGACTCCCATGGTTCTCATCCACTTGGACTGAGGTCTCAGGAGCTGGTGAGCCCCGCGGTGCTGACCCGAGGATTCGGGGGCCGTCCGCTGCTGGCCCTGCTCATCGAGGCCATCAGGCTATGGCCATGAGCCCCACTCGGTTCCCGCACCTGGGAATTGCGGAGTATGACCCCACCCCGTACACGCGAGTTGGGGACCGAAGGAAAGACTGCCAGCACTCTCGGGGGGGGGACTGCCAGCACTCTCGGGGGCTCGGCTGCGTGCGACAGAAACCGACAGAAGTGGAGCACAAGAGACTGTATTGTCAGCACGTGAGGCGGGGGCAGGCTGCCCCTACCCGCCATCACGCACCGCAGCCCCTCCTCCCCTGCTCTCCGTCCCTGGCAGTGAGCGACACCTCTGCAGGGGACCACAGGGCCTCAGCGATGGCTCCACCCCCAATGGCAGGCAGGAATGGCGACCTGCCCACCTTTGGGTGTGTGACCCCCTGGGACTCGAGGGGAGAGTTGTTGGGGCTGCGGGGCCCGCAGTGCAGATGGGGATGAGATCAGTGACCTGTGCCGGACACACCAGGCCGAGAAGGCCGAGCTGCGGTAGGTGCTCCCTGACCGCGAGCTCTCAGTGGCGTTGTTGTGGCCGGAGGAGTCTGCAGGGGGGTGGCTAGAGGGCCCCAGGAGAGGTGGGGGGAGGGGGTCCCTGGGTGTGGAAGACAGATGCAACATGTGCCCAGGGTGCAGGGGGAGGGGCATGTCCCGGGACCTGTCCCTGACCAGGGAAGGGACCGTGGGTGTCCCCACCTGCCATCTGCCCGTGCCCAGCTCCTCAGGCCGCCCGAAACTGTGAGCAGCACCGTCTTGCCCTTGGGACGAGGAAGTCTTCTCCGCAGGGCTGACTAGAGTCCTCCCCTGGTCTTCGGGGCCTCAGAGGGCACTGCTGAACCCTGCGGGAGGCTTGGGGTGACTGTCCAGGGCTGGGTGGGTGATGGCCAGACCAGGCTTTGCTGTCATCACCGTCTGCAGCTCCTTCAGGGACTGCTTGCTCAGCTCCACAGAGGTCAGACTGCAGCCACACAGAGCACAGGTGGGAGTCGGCAGGCCGGCCAGCGGGGAGCTGCAGCGGGGCTTGCGGGACAGGAACGGGGTGGTGGCGGGGGAGGCAGTGATGGGGCTGCGGCCTGGGCTGCGCTAAAGACACACAGTGACAGGAGGTGGCTCCTCGGGGGCATCTGAGGCTGGGGGAAGGGGCTCGGGGGCCGGGTCCTTGGGGGGCGTACAGGGGTGCTGGGACCACTGGCCCAGACATTCGGTCCTAGCAGAGTGGCTGAAGGAAGCTCTGCTTCAGGGCTGGGGCGGGGGTCTGGGGGGGGGAAGTCCCCAGGCAAAGCATGGCTAAGAGGCTGAGACCCCAGTGCCTTTCCCGCCCCCGCCCCCGCCCCCACCTGAGGGCCTGGAGGCGGCATCCTGGGTGCTGGAGGGCCCCGCACAGGTAGGTGACCGTGGACTCTGACAGTCTGCAGTCCCCGAGCTCCAGGGCTGTCAGTGCTGGGCTCTGCCTGAGCATGCTGATGAGGTACTGGAAGGCTTCCTCAAGGTGAGGCTGCTGCACCCTGGGGGCGGGGGAGTCTCAGGACAGCTGTGGACACGCCCCCTCCCTCCCCCCCCCACCACGGCCCCTCCCCCGCCGGGTCTCACTGGAGCTTCTGCACCCGGCACCGGGGCCAGGCTAGGCCCTCACTCAGCACCCGCAGGCCGGCCTCGCTGAGCCGGTTGTGGAGGAGGCCCAGCTCCCGCAGGGCGGGGGCCTCCCTCAGGGCCTCCGAGAGGTCTCGGCACACGGAGTCCGGCAGTTTGCAGCCGCACAGCCTGTGGGCAAGAGGCCAGGGGGTCTGTCTTCAGGCCCTGGGTGCTTGGCCGTGACCCAGCTCTGCAGACTGCCCGCTGCTGGGCGGGGGGGAGTTCACTCCAGGGATAGGCTGGCTCCCCCTGGGTCCGCACGTGTGTGCCTGGGGCGCCCTGGCCGGAGGTGTGAGGGTGGGACCCTCTGGATCTTACTGTCCCTCAAGTTAAGGTGGGCCATGGTTTATTCAGCTAGCCAGTCCCCAGTCGTTGAGCAGCTGTGTTGTTTCTACGGTTTGGCCACCATAAGCCGCGCTGGCTGGGCGTCATGCCTTCGGTTCAGGGCCGGAGTCCGCGGCGAAACACACCGGCCGCCTCCTCTGTCCATTTCCAGCTTACTGGGGCACCCGCCCTCCGAGACCAGTGACCTTGTCACCCTGCCCCAGCACTGCTAGTTCCTACAGTCTCTCTCACTTTCTGTCTACTTGGCCATAAGTCTCGTACTCAGTGTGGCCACAGTGACTCTCCTACGGGCCCACTGAGGCAGAATCTACGGGCTCCATTCCATAGGGGAAGAAACAAGCTCACACAGTCGGACCTGCCCAGGGACTCGAGGCCTGTGCCCCAAGGACTCCATCGCGTGTAGGGGTTCAGAGGGGCTCCCCAGCACTTTCCAATAGCACCCAGCAGCCTCCCTGCATTTGTTTGTTTCCTTTCTTTGGAAGGAAAATATATTCTGATCTTTATCCCTCTCCCTTCCCCAGTTTAGCTGACTACGCTTCCCACTCAAACTGGGGCAAAACCCTCCTTCCTAACTAACACCGAAGCTGGTGAGGGAGCCCCTGCCCCCATCACCTCCTCTCTCCCCCCTCCTGGGTGGGCACAGCCTGTTGACCCCAGCCCGGGATACTCAGCCTGTCCCCTCAGCCATCTCCAGACCGGGCCACACCTCCGTCCCTGCCTAGGCTATCCTGCTTCGGACCCTTTCCAAGGGAGGGTGGGGGCTCACTCACGTCAGGCTCTGCAGACCGCAATGCTGGTCGGTCATGGCCTCGAAGAGAGAATGTAGTGGGGAGGCCCGGGGTTTGCTCGCGGTGGCTTGTGAGCTAATAGGAGAGAGCGCAAGTGAAGCCCGCCTGTCCCTTCCAGTCCCCCCCCTTCCCGTGGTCCTGAAGTGTCACAGCTGCCTCCGCCCTCAACCCCAACCTGAGCCAGGAGCCTTCCATCGTCTTCACTCGAAACCCAGTGAAGCCACTCATCCGGGGCCCCACGCACCTCCCCGCTGACGCAGTCCGTGCGAGTACAGCCTGTGGGGGGGGGGGTGTCACCCTCATTCCCAAGTGGGTCTATCCTTGCACCTGCAGCAGGCAGCCCCAGCCCCAGCCCCTGCCGACACCCCGACACTCATTATCGCAACAGATGCTGAGCTCTGGGTCAAGTGCTGGGTTGGAGCTGGGGTGAGTTGCCCCAGAGGAGCTGAGGGTCTGCTGAAGGGGGGAGGCGTCGCGGCATACAGTGTTATCTGGGGGCGCTTCTGGGGCAAGGCGCTGAGGACAGAGAGCAAGCAGAGTGCTGGGGGGGGGACAGCGGGCACAGGGCGCTCCAGAGCTCATCAGAAAGCGGGGCCAGAGCCGCACTCGCCCTAGGAGGGAGCTGGCACGGCAAGGCTCGGGCAAGGGGATGGACAGGTGCGCTCTGGGAGGCCACCTTGCACGAAGGCGGGCTCCTCCTCCAGGGCATCCTCCCGCCCCCCAGATGGATGCTCGGTGCGCACTCCCTCCCCCCCAGGGCCTGTGAATGGGCCGCCCCGCCCTGCGGACTCACGAGCTGCCGCCCAGGCTGCCCTGCAGTCGCTTTATCAGGCTCTTCTTCTTCTTCTCTGGCGGGGGGACCAGGGCACAGCGAACCAGCCGCAGGGCCTGCCCAGCGGGGCAGCACCTGACGCAGTAGCTCAGCACCACCAGGTCCGAGCGGCTGAAGCGCACTCCCTCCAGCTGCAGCTCGGGCAGGCCGCGCAGGGCCTGGCGCACGAAGGCGGGCTCCTGCGTCTCCGCCAAGCAGTACAAGAGCTCCAGCGGGTAGTTGAGCTCGTCCTCCTCGTCCTCCTCGTCCTCCTCGTCCGGCTCCTCGCAGCCTCCTGGAGCTGCGGTCTCCTCAGTCTCTGCAGGGGCTGCCCTAGGGCGGCCCTGGCCGTGCTCCTGCACCCAGCGCAGGACATCCTGCTTCACGCGCGGGGACACCACGCCGCCCAGGCGGCGCTCGATGTCGCGCACGTGCTCCGCGTTCAGCAGCCCGAAGAGGAAGCGCGTGGTGAGCGTGAGGTGGCCGCGCAGCTCCGTGTCCCCCCGCAGAAGCGCCTCCACGCTGTCAGTCTGTGTCTGGAGAGCCCTGTCGTCCTCCAGCAGGCAGGACAGCGCGGCGAAGAATTCCTGGAAGCTCTGGTCCGTGAACTGGTAGGCGACTTCCGTCTCGAGCACGCCCGGCAGCTCCTTCTTGCTGAGAAACAGCGTCTGCACTTTAGAGCCATGGAGTTGCAGTCCTTCCAGATCCTTCTCCGTGAACTGGGCCCTGTGCTGGAGGATGCCTTCCCGGGCCAGGCTGCACAGCCTCCGCAGCTCGTCCTGCATCTGGGGACTGTCGGCGGCCGGCGCCGAGCTCAGGACGCTGGCGATGAAAAGCAGATACACGTCCGTGGTCGTCTTGGAGGTGCGCGACAGGTCCTGGCCGAGCTCGAGCTGCTGGCGCAGGACGGTGCACACAATCCAGCAAACGAAGGGCACGAAGCATAGCGCGAACAGCGTCTCATTCTCCTTCACTAAGCGGTAGGCGCGCTCCGCCATCCATTCCTCCCGAAAAAACTTGTGGAAGTACTTCTTCTTGTCCTTGTCGGAGAAGCCACGCACCTCGGCGCACTGTGGGGAGCACAGATGACCCTGCAGCCTCCCGGGGACGGTGGCGCGCGCGGTCACCAGCAGGCGGGCCCCGGGCAGCAATGTCTTGCTCATCAGGCTGTCCAGCACCCGCGCACCGGAGGCCTCCTCGAAGGGGTCTGTGCAGGGCGCGGAGGCGGCAGCCCCCTGCGGCGGCAGCGGCAGCTCGTCCGCGCCGTCCAGGATGAAGAGCAGCCGCTCGGAGTGAGCCAGCATCTGGGCCAGGGGCGCGCTGCGGTGGGGACACTGATCTAGAATCAGGCCGGCCAGGCTGCACGGGCCCCGTCGCTCCAGCAGCTCGCGGCAGGGCAAGAAGAAGGCGAAGTCCACCTGCTCGTGGTACAGCTTGCCGGCTGCCCAGTCGTACAGGATCTTCTTCGCCGCCATGGTTTTGCCGATGCCCGCCGGGCCCCGCAGCAGGACGGTCAGAGACCGCTGATCCTCTCCGTCGCAGCCGAATAGGCGGTTGAAGGTGTGCGTGTCCGAGCGCCGGGCCCGCTCCGGCTGCTGCTCCCCGCGGAGCCCCGGAGCCTCGTCCAGCAGCGTGGCGCTCTCGTGTGCGATCAGCAGTTTGGTGAAGCGCTTGTTGATCTTCACGGAGCGGGCGTTCCTCTCCTTCACCTTGGCGTGCTGCCGCAGGACGTGCTCTCTGTACTTCTTCTTGTAGTCTGTGGGGGCGGGGAGAGGGGCCCGGAGGGGGGCAAGGGAACGGGGTGTGTGGGGGACGGACAAGGATGGGGCGGCAGCACGCCCCCAGCCCCCCTGCCCAGCCCCCTCCCACACAGCCTCGGGAACCCCGAGTGCTGCAAGCCAGAGCGTCACCGAGCCCCCCCCCGCCCCCGCCCCCGACAGCTTCGCACGGAGCGAGACGTACCGGACAGGGAGAGCAGTGCGGAGGAGCTGGGGCCGAGCCCTGGAAGGGAGACCTGCGGTGAGGCCCCGCGGGTAGGTGCAGGGGCGGGCCCGCAAGAGGGAGTTGGGGGCCCCCTCAGGAGCGCCCAGGACCCGAGCCCTGGGGCTGGTGGACTCGCGGATGGGGAAGCCGGAAGAATGGTGGCGCGAGGCCCAGACACTGCCCCGGGCGGAAGCGAATGGAGGGGCAGGGACCCCGGCGACCCCCGAGCCCGCGCTCACGCTGCAGCCGCTGCGCCTTGAGTCTTGCCGCCACGTCGCGCACGTCCGCCCTTTTCAGGGCCTTTCGGGTCACGTCCAGCGCGGGCTCCGGCCCGTAGAACTGGGTCAGCTGCTCCGCGAGGTCCAGGGCGTCCGCGCGCTCCAGCCGCCCCCACGGGATGCCGCGGCCGTCCAGGGACGCGTCCCGCAGCTTGTGGCGGAAGCGCTTCAGCTGTTCCTGGCTCAGGTCCTCGAGCGCCCCCAGGACCAGGTCTCGCGCGGTGGCCGCGCGGGCCTCCATGCTGGCGGTGGCGGGCGGTGGCAGTCAACACGCGTGTGGCGACGGAGACCCCCAGCCTGCCGCGCCCCTACCCTCCACGACTCCAGCGTCGCGGCTCGCGCGGGGACTGCTCCAGGGGACTCCGGCCAGTGGGACGGAAGTCAGGGAAGGGGGAGCTGGGCTTTGCCGCCTGGCAATGAGTGGGGTGCTCCCCCAACCCGGGGGGCGGGCCTTGGCCATCGCTGACCTCACCTCTAGGGGGTCCTTCTTGCTTTGTACCTCCTTTCCTCTATTCCTCCCGCAAGCATGGCTAGCATTCTCTCCTTTCTTCCCTTCTCCCTTCCCTTCCCTGGGAGCCTCTGGCAAAGCCCGCCTCAGGGGACCCAGACTCAGCCCCTGGCCCAGACTGTGTTCCTCAGTTCCCCAGGACCCAGCAGTTCTCACTGCAGCCTTTGGTGTGGCCCAGGCTGGGGGCCTCACACCAGAGGCTGAATCTGAGCCCCTCCTAGGAAACAGACCCACAGGATGCCTTCTGGGTGGATGCAGCCCCCGGAATCCTGAGGCTGGGGGGCCTTGGGGGAAGGGTGTGGAGGAGGGGGTGAAGCCCCATGGAGACAGCAGCCTCAGGAGAAGCCTTAGAGGGCTTCCCGAGTGCCCACCCGAAAGCCAGGACTCACCTGGAGCGGAAGGCCTCTGGCTGGTCCATGGACTGTGGCCCCTACGACCAGCGCTTAGGGGTAGACGTGGGGAGCAGAAAGGGGGCCTTCCCCCCAGGTCGACAGAAGCCAAGTCAGGGAAGTTGTCTAGCCCCATCCATGCCCGAGGCCCAAGGGCTCTTGCTCAGCGGGCACTGAGCTGCCCGTCCAGCATCACCAAGCTCCTGAACTCAGGCACTGGGGCATTTGCACACAATCACCCTTTAAGGCTTTTGCTGGGTGACCTTTGATTTTCTTCTAATCTCCCCAGCCCCCCCCCACTCTGAAAACCCATGGGGCGTGGTGGGGTTGCAGAACTGTGGGCAGTGGCTCCTGAGAACTAGACCTTCAGCTTTAGGGCCACGACACAGGTGAGACTCTGAAGGCAGGAGAAGGGCTTCTTCTTCCAAAGGGACACGAGGGCTTGTGGGTAATACCAGGGAAAGGAAGGCTGTCACGTGGGCCAGGGAAGAGCCCCGTGGCTTCCCAGATCTGGCTTGAGCAGGCTGATGAGGAGAGGTTTGGAGGTGACCAGTGTGTGTGACTGATGTGTGACCACGTGAACGTGGGGTTCTCGTGACGTGTGTGTGTCTACACGACTACGTTAATTCGGCGTTGGTGTGAGGGCCTCTGTAGTGGGCTACATAACAGGCCCCAAAGAAACCAGGTCCTACTTTCTGGAACCTTCAAAGATCCCCTTGCATACCAGTGGGGCTTTGCAGATGTGACGGGTTCAGGGTCTGGAGATGGGAAGACTGTCCTGCGTGACCCAGACAGGCCGTGAATGTCATCTCAAGGACATGGCTAGAGGCAGAGGGGGTGGGGCCCAGAGGAAGGCCATGTGACCCTGAAGCAAGCTGGGGGGCTGTGGGTGTCGAGGTGGGAAGAGGGGCTGTGAGGCCAGCAGCACAAGGGGCACAGCCGTAGGAGCTAGACGTGCAGCTCGAGAAGGCGCGGTGAGGCCTGGAGACCTGCCGCTTGGGGAGAGAAGCCCGGTCCTGGGAGCCTCTATTCTGGCGGCCCCCTCCACCAGGAGGAGGGGACTCACGGAGAGGCCCATTTCTTGCTGAATTTTTTTTTTCTGTTTCCCTGAGGTGGGCTCAGGCTTTCAGAGGTTAGGGCTCTGCTTAGCCACACTCATGTCTGCCCCAGGGCAGCGCCCTCCCTCTCTCCTACTCCCCAATTCCTGACAGGTCTCCACCCATCCGGCTTGATGGCCCTCCGGGCAGCCTCCTGGACACAGGGCAGGGCTGCAGGCAAGAGTCTGGGGGCGCTGCTGCCGGTACAATGGGCAGGGGGCGCTTTGTGCTTTGAAAGAACTCTGTGACCCTGAACACAGCACACCGTCCCCACAGAGCACTGAAAGGTACGGATGTGCACCTGCCCTGTGTGTTGAAGCATCCTCACATGGGGCAGGCCCCGAGCGGGGACAAGACCCTCGCTCCAGGCCCTGGTGACGGCAACACTCAGCAAAGCAGAGGAGTCGGCTGGGTCTCCTTGGAGTCAGGGTCCTGGGGACAAACCTTTAGCAGAGTGGGACCTCAACTGCCAGGAGAGGTTGGGGAGAGGGGTGCCACCATCGTGAGCTCCGTGTGGGGTCCCAGGACCCCGACCTGCTGGCTTAGCAGAGTGGGACCTCAACTGCCAGGAGAGGTTGGGGAGAGGGGGTGCCACCATCGTGAGCTCCGTGTGGGGTCCCAGGACCCCGACCTGCTGGCTTAGCAGAGTGGGACCCCAACTGCCAGGAGAGGTTGGGGAGAGGGGTGCCACCATCGTGAGCTCCGTGTGGGGTCCCAGGACCCCGACCTGCTGGCTTAGCAGAGTCGGACCCCAACTGCCAGGAGAGGTTGGGGAGAGGGGGTGCCACCATCGTGGGCTCCGTGTGGGGTCCCAGGACCCCGACCTGCTGGCTTAGCAGAGTGGGACCCCAACTGCCAGGAGAGGTTGGCGGGGCTCTTGATGTGGCGCCTCTGGAGTGGCCTGGGTTCTGCAGCTGCGAAACAGCACATGTGGGCGTGCCAGGGCTCGACCGTGGACGGAGCGTGGGCCCTGGTCCACAGCCGCACTCCCAGAAACCCCGGTGCACCCCTCATGGGTCCCTCAGTGACCCCACCCCGACCCTGAGACCCTGCGCACACGCCCAGGCCTCCAGGCAGAGACAGATGACCCACCCAGGCCGGTGCTGCATTTCTCCTCAGTGCACGTTCACTTTTCCTCTCCACGGGATCATTTCCTGAAAGCAGGTTCTCTACAACCGCACTGCCTCCCTTTCCTTGTTTCAGACCCAGGTGCCCCCCTCAGGAGCCCAGTGTCCTAGCCAGAATGTCGGGGACCAGACCACGACTCCTCCATCCATGGCTGGGTCACCCTGGACAAGTCACCCAACCTCTGTGTCTGGTTCCTTCTCCGCAGAACGGCACCGTAAGGGCACTCCAGCATCCAGGGTGGAGAGGAGTGAAGCTGTCACCCACGGACCTTGCCCCTTCTCGGCATGGATTGTCAGCACCTCTCCAGCTCTGTTTTCTGGGTCACCGAGAAACCCTGATTTCTAAACCCACTTCCGTTCTGATTCCACTCACCTCTCCCCAGCACTTTACGTCCTGACCATGAATTTTTCCTTGAAATGCATGCTGTTTCCCTGTTGTCACAGGCACCGAGAAGGGCGAGTCAGAGGTAGCACAGGGACGGGGGAAGGCCGTGCACCTGTTCTGCTGTGTTGAGCCATATTCCGCAGGGGAAGCGCCCCGAGGCCTGTGACTTCGGGGTGTCAAGGTCGTCCCCATCCCCTAGGAGGGACACTCCTTCAGTGGACTCTGTGCCCCACACACCGCCAGCAGCTGCTGATAGCAGCCCCAGAGGAGGCTTTGATTACGGGAGCCAGCGTCAGGGAGCCTTGCCATGAGCCGGGTTGTGGAAGCATGGGGTGAAGACAGGAGGTTGCGAGCAGGTGCGGGGCCGCAGCTGGGGAGGGGTGAAGACAGGTGGTTGTGAGCAGGTGCGGGGCCGCAGCTGGGGAGGGGTGAAGACAGGTGGTTGTGAGCAGGTGCGGGGCCGCAGCTGGGGAGGGAGAAGGCCAAAGGCTTGCTTTCTTAGAAAGGACGCGGGGCAGCGGTGCGGCACACGGTGCCTTTTCATCCTGGATTTGTGTCACCCAGAGGTGCAGCGGCTGAGCTGGGCTACTTCCAAAGGCACAATCTCGAAATCTTTAACAAGTAGTTCGGACTGCACTGTGGAACCCTTCCAAGGCCCCTCCCGCAGGGATTTTGCTCCCTGGGGAAACTTGAGGACAACCTTTGATCATTTCATCCTCTCTCCCATTTTTTCCTCATGGCGGCCGCTAACGAGGGCTCTCCGGTGTGTTCAGCATCGCCCACTCCTCCTTCGGGGGCTCCCTTCTCCTTAGTCCTCCTTCTTTCAAAGCTTCATTCTTGAATGCTCGTACCCTCAGCACAATGCTTCCTTCCCTGTTGTCAGCATTCCACTTCATGTCTTGGCCTCAGGGAAAGAAGCATTTCTGGAGGAGTGGAAAAGATGAGGGGGGAAGCGGACCCCGCCGACCCCCTCCTCTGTGGGCTCTTAGATGACCTGGCTACCGCGGACAGATCCCTAGGAAGAGACAAACTGCTGAAATGGACTCAAAAGAAAGAGTCTGACTAGATCTACAGGTAGAGAGATTGGATTGATAATCAAGAAGAACTTCCATAAGAAAAGTTCACACCCAGATGGCATCACTGTGGATTCTAGCAAACATTTAAAGCCTCACAGACACTCCTGCACAGACTCTTACAAAAAACAGAAACGAGAAGAACCCTGTCCTGCTTCCTCTGAGAGGCCATGTTACCCTGATACCAAGTGAGGCAGACACATCACAAGAAAACTAAAGACCAGTATCCTGGTAAATACAAACACAGAAAATCTGGGGCGCCTGGGTGGCTCAGTTGGTTGAGCGACTGCCTTCGGCTCAGGTCATGATCCTGGAGACCCAGGATGGAGCCCCGCATCGGGCTCCCTGCTCGGCGGGAAGCCTGCTTCTCCCTCTCTCGCTCCCCCTGCTTGTGTTCCCTCTCTGGCTGTGTTTCTCTCTGTCAAATAAATAAAATCTGTAAAAAAAAAAAAAAAAAAAAAAAAAAAAAAAAAAAAAAAAAAAAAAAAAAAAAGCCAGATTTAAAAAAAAAAAAAACACAGAAAATCTTCAACAAACTCCTAGAAAACAGACTCATTAACATAGGAAAAAGAATTACAAACCATAGCTCACTGGAATTTATCCCAGTAGTGCCAGGTTAGCTTGACATCCCAAAATTGATGCGTGTAACTGGGGGGCCCTTGCTTTGCCCACCCAGTAGGAACTGGCCAGGGACCCGGGGTGGCCCTCATTCCCCTTGTCTCTGATGAGGGTTTTCACTGCAGCCATTCTGTTCCTCCCATACCCTTTCTTCCCTGTTCCTTTAATACTCTTGTATACTGGGAGTTTTGGAGATAGATGTCTTGTCTCCTAGCCTTCAGAAGGTCTAATGGCTACAAGCTCAAGATCAAGGAGGCAGCAGGGCTGGTTTCTTCTAAGGCATTTGTCTTAGACTTGTAGATAGTTGGTTTCCTCCAGTGTCTTCACGTGGTCTACCCTCTGGGTAGCCAGTATGGATTTGAATACATCCTAATCCACCAAGAGTAGGAAAATATTCAGTCCCAGCCCTCTCCAGCCTTCCTGTCTCACTCAAAGAAGAATTTTGAAAGAAGCCAGAGGAAAAGAAAGTCCACCAAAAAAACAAAGATACAAATTACATCAGACCTTTTTTTAGAAATCATGCATGCAAGGAGAGAGTGGAATGAGATATTTAAATTTTTGAAAGGAAAAAAAATCCACCTACCCAGAATTCTGTATACAATGACAGTATACTAAAGTGAAGGAGGAATAAGAACTTCCTTACACAAACAAAAACTGTGGAGATTTGTCACCAGAAGATCAGCCCTGCAAGAAATGTTAATAGGAGTTCCTCAGAGAGAAGAAAAAGAATATTATGTCAATTCAGATCTACATAAATGAAGAGGATTATTGAAGGAAGAAATGAAGGTAAAATAAAATATTTTATAATTCTTATACTCACTATCAGTTTGTTCAAGATGGTAATAGCAATATGCTGGTTGAATGTAGTGTGTGAGTAAGGGACGCGTGTGACAGTCATGTCATAGGGACGGGAGGGAAGAACTGGGAACAGCCCGTCATAAGCTGTCCTCAGTGTCTGGGAAGTGGTGCCGTGTCATCTGAAAACAGACGCAGAGTAACTGTGGAGGCAGGGCACAAACTCTATGGCAGCCGCCGAAGTATTTAAAACAGAAGTATGCATTGGGCGCCTGGTGGCTCAGTTGGTTAAGCGTCTGACTCTTGATTTCTGCTGAGGTCATGGACTCAGGGTTGTGAGATCGAGCCCTGTGTGGGGCTCCTGCTCAAGATTCTTTCTCTCCCTCTCCCTCTGTCCCTCCCTTCCCACTTACATGCTCTCTCTCTCGAAAAAAGGTATGCTTGATGTGCTAAGGGAAGAAAGAAACCAGAGAAATATAAAATACTCTAAACCAAAGAAAAGGCAGGAAAAGAGTGGAAGGAAAAGAATAAGAAAGTGAGACAAAGGGACCAAATAGCAAACGGTTACAAATATGATGAATACAAACTCAAGTATATCAATAATCACTCTAACTGTAAAGACCTAAATATCTATTTAAAGAAAGAGACTATCAGAGTGGATAAAAAACATGACCCAGGGACGCCTGGGTGGCTCAGTTAGTTGGGCGACTGCCTTCAGCTCAGGTCATGATCCCGGAGACCTGGGATCGAGCCCCACATCAGGCTCCCTGCTCGGCGGGAGGCCTGCTTCTCCCTCTCTCACTCCCCCTGCTTGTGTTCTCTCTCTGGCTGTGTTTCTCTCTGTCAAATAAATAAAATCTTTAAAAAAAAATAAAGAAAGAGACTATCAGAGTGGATAAAAAACATGACCCAGGGACGCCTGGGTGGCTCAGTTAGTTGGGCGACTGCCTTCGGCTCAGGTCATGATCCTGGAGACCCGGGATCGAGCCCCACATCGGGCTCCCTGCTCGGCGGGAGGCCTGCTTCTCCCTCTCTCACTCCCCCTGCTTGTGTTCCCTCTCTGGCTATGTTTCTCTCTGTCAAATAAATAAAATCTTTAAAAAAATAAAAAAAATAAAAAACATGACCCAGCTGTATGTTGTTCATAAGAAGGCCACATTACAGGGCGCCTGGGTGGCTCAGAGGGTTAAGCCTCTGCCTTCGGCTCAGGTCATGATCTCAGGGTCCTGGGATCGAGTCCCACATCGGGCTCTCTGCTCAGCAGGGAGCCTGCTTCCTCCTCTCTCTCTGCCTGCCTCTCTGCCTGCTTGTGATCTCTCTCTGTCAAATAAATAAATAAAATCTTTAAAAAAAAAAGAAGAAACCCACATTAACTATAAAGACACAGAGAGATTAAAAGTAAGGGATGGAGAAAGATGCACTAGGCCAACACTAATCAAAAGAAAACTGGGTGGATGAGGCGGTCAAGACCTACAGACTCCCAGCCATAAGACGAGTGAGCACAGGGACGTGATGGACAGCATGACGACTGTGGTCAGCACTGCTCCATGGTAGGCACACAGGGAGACGTGGTGAGAGTGATTCCTGAGAGCTCTCATCACAAAGAAAAAGAAGGGCCTCTTCTCTCTTTCTTTCTTTCTTTCTTTCTTTCTTTCTTTCTTTCTTTCTTTCTTTCTTTCTCTCTTCCTTTCTTTCTCTCTTTCTTTCTTTCTTTCTTCTTTTGGTATCTATTTGAGATGATGGGTAGTAACCAAACTTATCTGGTACTTACTTCACGATATATATAAATCAAATCATTATGCTGTATACCTTAAACTTACACAGTTTATATGTATATTAATTCTATCTCAGTAAAAATGAGAAAAAAACTGGAGTAACTAATTAATTTCAGCCAAAGCAGATTTTAGGGCAAAGAAAATCATCAGAGATAAAGAGGGGCATATATAATAATAAAAGGGTTAATTCTCCAAGTAGACATAACACTCCTTGCTGTGCAAAAACAGAGTATTAGATACCTGAGGAAGAAACTGATAGAATTTTAAGGAGAAATAGGTGAACCCATTTTTATATTTGGAAACATCAATACCCTCTCTTAGAAATAGACAGATGCAGCAGGCAGGAACTCAGTAAGGACATGGTTGAACTCAATGCCATCCATCAGCTGGATATAATAGACATCCATTGATTACTTCAATCAACAACAGAACATACATCCTCCTCCTCCTCCTCCTTCTTCTTCTTCTTTTCTTCTTCTTCTTCTTTTTTAAGATTTTCCTTATTTGACAGAGAGAAACACAGCCAGAGAGGGAACACAAGCAGAGGGACTGAGAGAGGGAGAAGCAGGCTTCCCGCCAAGCAGGGAGCCCGATGTGGGACTCGATCCCAGGTCTCCAGGATCATGACCTGAGCCGAAGGCAGTCGCTCAACCAACTGAGCCACCCAGACACCCCAGAACATACATTCTTCTTAAGCTCACATGAAACAGTCACCAAGACAGACCACATTCTGGGCCATGAAATACACCCTAACATATTTAAAAGAATAGAAATCATACAATGTCTGTTCAGATCACAGTGGAATTAAAATAGCATTCAAGAACAGAAAGATAGCTAGAGAATCTTCAAATATTTGGAGATTAAACAACACACTTCTGAATAACACAGTGGTCAATGAAGATCTCAAGGGAAAATTTAAAATAATGTTACCCAAATGAAAAATGAAAAAAACAACCTATCAAAATTTGCAAGATTCATCTAAACCACTGCTTAGAGGAAAATGATAGTATTGCATGCATATATTAGAAAATAAAAGTGCTCTAAAATCAATAATATAACTGCTACCCTGAGAAAATAGGGGGGAAAAAGAAAATTAGATCCAAAGTAAGCAGAAAAAAGATGAATAGTGGAAATTATGTCAGAAATCAATGAAATGGAAAGCAGGAAGTTAGTAGAAAAAAAAAAGAATGAAAAGCTAGTTCTTTGAAAGGATAAATAAAATTCATAAGCCTTTAGCAAGACTAACCAGGAGATGGGTCAGCTGGGTGGCTCAGTCATTACGTGTCTGCCTTCGGCTCAGGTCCTGATCCTGGAGTCCCAGGATTGAGCCCCACATCGAGCCCCATATCGGGATCCCCATGTGGCAGGAAACCTGCTTCTCCCTCTCTCACTCCCTCTGCTTGTGTTTCCTCTCTAGCTATGTTTCTTTCTGTCAAATAAATAAATAAACAAAATCTTTAAAAAAATAGACTAACCAGGAAGAAAAAGAGATCAGGGGCACTTGGGTGGCACAGTTGGGTAAGCATCTAACTCTTGGTTTCATTTCAGGTCATGATCTCAGAGATGTGAGATCGAGCTTCATATCCAGCTCTGTGCGCAGGGTGGAGTCTGCTTGAGATTCTCTCTCCCTTTCCTTCTGCCCCTCCCTCTTGTGCTCTCTCTCTCTCTCTCTCTCAAATGAATAGATAAATCTTAAAAAAAGAGAGAAGGTACAAAGTTATAAATTATTAATATCAGAATGGAAAAGGGGCCATCACTACAGATCCCGTAGACATTAAAAGGATAATAAAGGAGTATTATGAGCAACTTTGTGCTCACAAATCTGACATTTTAGATAAAGTAGATCAATTCCTTGAAAGACACAATATATCAAAACTTGGACAAGGAGAAGTAGATATTATGAATATGTCTGTATTTACTAAAAAAATTGAATCACAAATTATTAATGGTCCAAAATAGAAAGTACTGGGCCCAGATGTGTTCATTGGTGAATTCTAAAGAAGAAATAACAGCTCTACTCTCTCTTCCAGAAAACGGAAGCAGAGGAAACACTTCATAACTCATCCTATGAAGCCAGCATTATCTTAACACCAAGACCAGACATAGACTTTATCAAAAAACAAAACAAAAAAACCACTCCAATATCTCTTATGGACATAGATGCAAAAATATTCAACTAAATTTTAGCGAATTGAATCCAACATGTGTAAAATTAATTACATACCACAACAAAGTGAGATTTATCTCAGGTATGCAAGGTTGGTTTAATATTAAAAAATCAATTAATATAATGTATCACATCAACTAGGGAAGTTGGAAATCTAAGGAACAAATCTAAGAAGAAAGCTGAGGAAGAAAAATCAGATCATCATATCAAGATGCAGAAAAAAATTCTAACAAAATCCAACACCCATTCATGAGAAAAACTCTCAGCAAACTACAAATAGAGGGGAACTTCCTCACTTAAGAAAAGAGATCGACTAAAAACTCTCCCACTAACATCATACTTAATGGTGAAAGCTAGAAGATTTCCCTATAGGACTGGAAACGAGACAAGGAAGCTCCCTCTTAACGCTCCTAACCAACAAAGGAAATCTTAGCCTACGCAACAAGACCAGAAAACATAAAAAGGATATAGAGATTGGGAAGGAAGAAATTTACTCCTTTTTCCCCTCATGCATGACATGATTGTCTGTGTAGAAAATTCCAAAGAATAAGAGACTCCTGGAACTAATATGCAATCATTGGGAGGTTACGGGATACAAGGTCAATATACGAAGGTTGCTTGCTTTCCTGAACAACTGGAATTTGAAATTAAATGGAGCATCATTTACACTAGCCCAAAAACAGGTAAAATATTTCGGTATAAATCTAACAAAATATGTGCAAGATCTGTATGAGGAAAAGTACGAAGCTCTGATGAAAGAGTTAAAAAATATCCATCAATGGGAAAATATTCCATGTTATGGATAGCAAAACTAAAAATTATTAAGCTGTCAATTTTCTCCAAATTGATCCATAGATTGAGTATAATCCCAATTAATCCCAGCAAGTAATTCTGTGACATTGGAAACCTTACTCTAAAGTTTATACAGAGAGGCCGAAGGCCAGAAGAGCCCATGCAATCCTGCTTTTGAACAAATGCCTCAAGCCTCTGAAGCTGCAGTGGTCAGGACAGGGAACTGTTGGCCGAAGGCTGGAGATCAGCGGAATGGAAGAGAAGAGAGCCCACATCTAGAGCCACACAAATAGTCGATTCATCACTGATGAAGGAGGAAAAGCAACTCAGTGGAGAAAGGATAGTCTTTTTTTTTCTGGTTAAAAGGTCTATGTTTACTTTATTTTACCGATGTGTAATTGACATGCGATATTATATTAGTTCCAGATATACCGCAGCAAATCAGCATTTACACACATTATGGATGCTCACTGTGGAGTCTAGTTACCATCTGTCCCATACAAAGTTACATTGCACGATTACTGACCATATTCCTCAGGCTGTACTTTACAACCTTGGGTGTAGTTTATTTTCTAATTGGAAGTTTATATTTCTT
>PITA01029451.1:0-17820 GCA_004023965.1 Spilogale gracilis | reverse complement strand
CTTTTTTTTTTTAAGATTTTATTTATTTATTTGACAGAGAGAAACACAGCCAGAGAGGGAACACAAGCAGGGGGAGTGAGAGAGGGAGAAACAGGCTTCCCACGGAGCAGGGAGCCCAATGCAGGGCTCGATCCTGGATCTCTGGGATCATGACCTAACCTGAAGGCAGTCGCTTAACCAACTCAGCCACCCAGGTGCCCCAGGAATTTAGATTCTTGATGTGAGAACTGTCCTGTTTTAAGCATTTAAGATTATAAATTTCCCTCCAGCATTATTTTTAGATGTGTTTCCAAGATTTTAATATGTTGCATGTTCATTTTTATTCAATTCTATATACCAGCCATGGATTATTTAGAAGTGTATTGTTAAATTTATATGTATTTGAAGGCTTTTCTGTTGTCCTCCTGTTGTTGATTTCTAGTTTAACTTCCATTATGGTCAGGAATATACTCTGTATGATTTCAGTTCTTTTACATTTTTAAATTTGTTTTATAAGTCATGATATGGCCTATCTTGGTGAATGTTCCAGGAACTCTTGAAACTAATGTGTATTCTACTGCTCTTAGGTGGAATGTTCTGTAAATGTCAATTAGACCCTATGGGTTGATGGTATTATTGAATTCTGTATCCATGTTGGTGTTCTTCTCTCTAGTAGTTCTATCAACTGATGAGAGTGAGGTGTTGAAGTTTCCAACTATAATAGTCTATTTCTCTTTTCAGATGTATTAGTTTTATTTTATGTATTTGAAGCTCTGTTGTTTGACACATTGAGTTATTTTTGATAGACATTACTTACAGACAACATTTAGTTGTTTATGTTTTAAAAATATTCTCTGCCACTGTTTTTTAATTGGTGTATTTTGATGATTTACATGTAATGATTGATATTAGGACTGAAGTCTGCCATTTTTATTCTTTTATTTTCTGCTTATTCTCTGTTTCTCATTTCTCTATTTCCTTTTTCTTGTCTTATTGTGGACTAATTGAACATTTTTAGAATGATATTTTGCTTTACTTATAATGTTTTTTAGTATTTTGTTTATATAGTTTTCTTTGAGGTATATATAATCTTATCACAGCCTAGTGTTATTGATGATTATTGCTTAGAGTAAAGTTTTAAAACCAGTTAGGTCCCTTTACTCTCACCAGTTTTAAAAATATCTGGAAAAAACAATTATCTTCAGCATTTGTTCTACATACATTAAACATCACATAAAATGGTGACATGTTAACCATTTTGCTTTAACTATAAAGTGTAACTTAAGAATATCACACGGTGAAGAATAGTCTATTATGTTTACTCCTGAATTTTACTTATTTGGATGTCCTCTTTCCTTCACGAAGGTCTGAGACTCCCAGCTTCCTTCTGTTATTATTTCTTTGTATTTTGAGTGTTCTTTTTAGTCATTCTTTAAGGGTAGGTCTGTTAGTGACAAGTTCTATTTGTTTCCGTTCATTTGAGAATGTCTTTATTTCCCCTTCATTCTTAAAACATGTTGTTGCCAGGTAAAGAAATCACAGTAGATAATATGTATCTTTTAGCAATTGAAATATTGTGTCACTCCCTTTGGCCTCCATGATTTCAAAGGAGAAATCTGCGTTTGTTGAAATTGGTGTTCCTCTATGGATAATATAACATTTCTCTCTGAATGTTACCAAGATTTTTTATCTTTTGTTTTTGGAAGTATAATTGTGATGTCTTTTGTGGTGATCTCTTTGAAGTTATGTTATTTGAGCTTGCTCAGTTTCTTAGATCTATTAGTCTAAATCTTTCACCAAATTGGAGAAGTTTTCAGCCATTATTTCTTTGAATACCTTCTTAGTCTTATGTTATTTCCTTTTGTTCTGGCACTTCAATGATACATGGTTTTTAACTTTTATTTTTGTCTTGTAAGTTCTAAGGATCTATTCATTAAATATTTTTGTTTTTTTGTTTTTTAGTTTATTTTCTTTTAGAGTAAACTCTATTGATCTGTCTTCAGCTTCACTAATCTATTATCTCCACTTCCCACTGAGCCCATCTGGTGAGATTTTATTAAAGTTATTTCATTTTGTAGTTCTACAGTTTACACTTGGTTCTTTTAAAAAGCTTATTTGCTGGCATGCCAGAGTGGCTCAGTTGGTTTAGTATCTGCCTTCAGCTTGGGTCATGATCCCAGGTCATGAGCCCCGTGTTGGGCTCCCCACTCAGTGGAGAGTCTGCTTTTTGCTTTTTCTCTCCCCCTGCGTTTCCCCCTACTTGTGCTCATGTTCTCTCTCTCAAATAAATAAATACAAATCTTTTTTTTAAAAAAGCTTTATTTGCTAAATTTTTCTATTTTTCAAAAATTTCAAGAGAATTAGTAATTGTTTATGAAATCAATTTTACAATGGCTACTTTTAAATCCTTATCAGTGAAACCCATTATCTGATTCCTCCTGATATTGGTGTCAGATGATTGCCTTTTCTCACTCAAGTTGTGTTTTTCATGGTTCTTCATTGGATGAGTGATTTTGATTGTATCTGGGCTTTTTTTTTAATTGGGATAAAATGGTGTATAGTATATAAATTTCAGGCAGAAAGCACAGTTTCTTGATATTTGTATACATTACAAAGTGGTCACCATCAGAAGTCTAGTTAACCATCCATCATTTTTAAATTAATTAATTAATTAATTTTTTGGAGGTAAAATAGGTACATGACAGTATATAAGATATCTACTGTTACATTTAGAGACTTTTGATCTTATTTTGGCTTCTAATAAGCAACCACCCTAGTTAGATTTAGGTCCTGGACTATTTTTGTGAGGTATAGTTTCAATGAAAATTTAGTTTTCAGAGTCCTTGCAATGTTATTCTGGTTGACTTCATTCTTCTGGCTCTGCTCAGCTCTTACTTAATTCCTGTAGGGCTGCCCAGTGTAAATGGTTGGGTGGTTCTGGAAACACTGGGTTTTGGTTGCTGTGGCTGATGATTGAGCCTGCCACTGCCTCAGGTATGGATTAGGGTAGATCTCTCCACGAGGTCTTGTTGGGGTTCCCCTCTCCTGGCTCATTTTTATTTGTCTGCCTGGGGGTAATTCCAGGTTGCAGATCTCTGATGCCCAGTCTGTGATAGATGGACCATAGAAGGAAATTACCAGAGACTCCCTGTGATGATGATCTTGAAGGCTTGAGGTCTCTAGCCAGTGCATCTTCTTATTCCAAGTCTAGGAACTGCTTTTTGATTTTCTGATGAATCGGTTCCAGGATATTTAGTTGTATTTACAGGGGAGGAGCAGAGAAAAGTGAGTCTATGGCTTCTTGTCCCTGAACTGGACAGAACTTACTATTTTTGAAATGAAGAGGAAAAAAAAGTTTCTTCCTTCTAATAAGAATAATCTATTTTATTTGTTGTAAAAGTAAAAAGTAAAGAGAAACAAAAAGGAGAAAATAGTAAATATGAATGTTTTCACAGATATACACATTATTAACCCTTTGATGTGTGCCTTTTTTGATTCCTTTCTTGAATTTTTGAAAGTTATTGAATTCTATACTTTTATACGAATATACCTTAAATCTATTTACAGGTCCATATATACTCTCTTATTTATACTGACCACTTTCAGTTTGCAAAAAAGACAAACAGCTGGGCTACTTAAGGAATGAAAGCTAAGATTAGAATGTGGAGGAATCAAAAAGCTGTCTTTGTAGTTGTTCAGACATTCTGGGGATGAAACTTCAAGAAAAATTGTTGTAACAGTGACTCATCTTTAGAATATAAGGCCAGATCAATGGATCTAGTGATTGGGTCTTTTTTTTTTTTTTCTTTCCTGCAGGAATTCATTGTTCCTTGCTACTTTCTGCTCTCAGAAAAAGAATCTGTTTGGATCAGTTTTATTTATTTACTTATTTTGTCATTTAATATGGAGCACATGTACTGGGCAGTCTTGGGCCAAGCCGCATGATAAAAAGGTGGTCTCCAAAATGATCATCTTACACAACTTCACCTTGATCTCTCACGGCTCAGCTCCAAGTCTCGTATATTGTGACCAGAGTAGTAGGATTCATATAATACCATTTGGGACCTTACATGGGGGAAAAAATCCTCAAACAAAGTATCTGTAGTCAAATTTTCCATCAAGGAGATGTTGGAGGGGAGACACATAGAAAGATCTAGTCCTGCCTGTATGTTCCAAATACATAGGACATTTGGGTTGACTGCAATTTTTTATGCTTTTGAATTATACTACAGCAAACAGCCCTGTGATCTTTGCACTGATCCTGATGAATATGAGTGACTTTCACAGATCACTATAAAAACAATAGGAATCATAATTGTTAATGTGACCTATAGACCCTCAATCTGTCATTTAAAAAAATTCACTCATTTTGAGATATTTTTGCTGAATTTTTATGTTTAAATATCACATAAATAACTGAATATATTTTAGTTATATATTGAGTATATATATAACTGAGGACCATAGAGACATGTCAAGGCACATGAATAGACTAGTGAAAATTATAGGGGTAAATCCCAGGCAGATCTGATCTATACTATGCTGCCTTTCTCCTCTTAGTAAAAGGTATCCTCTGGAGTGCTATATGCAATAGATGAATCACTAAACACTGCCCTGGAAACTAATAATACATTGTATGTTAACTAAATTGAATTTAAATGAAAAAACACCAAAAAAAAAAAAAAAAAAAAAGGAGAAAGAAAAAGAAAGAAAGAAGCGTCCTGCAGAAAGCCAGGCCATAGCATCTTTAGAAATCCTTTGGAATATTTATACTTTAGGAAGACAAAGTTAAAACAAAAAAAATTGGTTTTTTTTTTAGCTCTTTCTTAATTAAACAGGAATGAAATTGATGAGAAAATTCCATTCTTAAATATTCTGGCAAATTGAAGATTTCCTCTAAATACTTTATTTATTTTGTGTCTCCTGTGCGTCAGTCTATTAGTCACGGCTGTTTGAATTTCCTAGGATGCTGTAGGATTCTCCATTTGCTGCATCATTAACTCCTCTGGTCATATATATACAGGAGCCCCGAGGGAGATCATGATGATTATCTTAAAGTATCTACTTTTTGGGACTCTCCGGTGCTTTAGGTATAGAAGCTTAACAAATGAATATATCAATATGTTACATTTGTGTTTGAGGTAGAAGTCCTGAAATAAAGAGAGAAATGAACATTTTCTTCACATTGAGCATGTGTTCATAAGAGTCAAATAATTTATTCCCAGTTCACTTTTGAGAGCTGATGCCGTTATTCATGAAATTTTTACTTCTCATTCAGGTGTTTGGTTATTCCACAGGGTTCACCTACTGAATAGTGGAAGAAAGTGAAGTAGAAATCCCAGTTAGGCGCACTAAATCATTGAAAGAAAATTTGTCAGAGATAGGATATGGGATGGAAGAGGAGAAACTAATAATTTTAAGCAGCTAGTAGGTGTCAGTTACTTTAACTTTTCATCGCTCTCAATCCTCAGAAGAACCCTTTTACTCAGTTATTTCCTCATCAGACCATTGTACAGATGAGGGAAATTGAGGTTTGGAAACGTTTGGTGTTTCTTGAATGGCCTTCAGCTAAAAAGTCATAGGGAGAGGAGTAAGATCAGTCTGGATCTGGATCTCTGGGATTAAACACATTGGATTCTGGAGATACAGGCTATCTCTTTAAATCCATAGAGCATGAATCTACCATAGGATTGTGCTCAGTTGAATTCTAATCAGTCCATCTTTAAAACACATGCAGTTTAGAAATTTGAGTCTTTAGTGTCATGGGAGCAACCTGGGACTTGTTGGGTTTGTTATAAGGCTCAAGGCTAATGTGCTTCTAAATCCCTTAAAGGCACATTAGTGGGTAATTACAACAAATAAAGGCTAATGGGAGAACCACATCTGTTTTGTTGATTTGGCTTAGGGAAGAATCCTAGGTTAGGAGATTTAGTCAAATTGCTTGACCCTCTTTAGCCCCCCTCCAGTCCCCATCCAAAGCATACCTGCAAGGGGGCCCATTGTCTAATGGAAAGATCTCTTGACCTCATGTGTGCCTAGGAGAAGCACAAGCAGCCACATACTGATTCTCATCCTGTTTCTGACACAGTGACCTGGCTGATGACTTTAGACAGGCCAGGCATTTTCCTGACCCTGGAAAGGCCTCAGAATGTGCCCAGAAGGAGGAATGTCATGAATAGATTTTTATCTTTGCTGCCTCCCAAGGGACCCAAAGTGTTTTGCAAATGAACTGACAAAAATCCATTTGAGAGAGAGACTTCTCTCCTTTAATTGCTCCCAAGGTATCTGTAGTCCAGGCGCTAATGGACTGTAACTGTCCAGGTGGTCAGGCTTTTCTTTTTTGAGAAGTTGGTATAACAAAACTTTCACTTGGGACATAGAGAACCTATTATTAATTTTTTAATGCATGGCGTAATTGAAAACTTGTTCTTGTAGGCTTTCTCTGTTATAGGATGTAATTCAATCTCTCAGTGGTAAAGACAGTGCTGCGTGATCATTGAATTCCATTTAATCTTTCTCTTCCTGAGTATGCGGGATGACTACATTTCTTAACCTGCCCTCCAGTTAGAGTGGATCATGTGACTGGTTTTCACCAATGGCTATAGGCAGCAGCGTTGTAATCCATTCCCAGGTCTGATCTTAGGAAATAAAAAAAATATTACATCTGAACATTCAGCCTGTTCTCCCTCTGACTCATTAACCAGAGAAGCCATATTGAATTTACCTTATTAAAGGATGAAGGTGGCTTGAATCCCTAAGTTACCTGATGGATGAGAGATGCCCTGCAGAGTCACCTTCCCCAGTGGACTTTATGTGACTGAGAATCAAACCTTCTCTTGTGTTAAGTCACGGCGATTGATGGATTTATTGATGTCATGCGATAGCCCAGCCTGTAGTGAATAATACATTCTCCTCTTCATATGTGCTGTACTTTGTATTTCCACTAAGGGCTCACAGACTCTTGGCTTTTCATCCAGAGCTAAAGGTTCTTAGCCCAGGCTTTCATCTGAGGTGTGACTTTCCTCTGTCAGATCTTAGTCAGGGGGATTTCCATCTCCTCGTCTAACTGCCATTTAGAACAGCACTGACTTCTAAATATTTTTTTTACATTGAGCTATAGATCGGATAGTGTTTGCTGTCTTACCATTATTCTAGGCTTCCAACCAACATTTCCTTCACTCCCAACTAACCGCAGCTCAACTAGCCCACAGAAGAAAGCCACAATTGCTAAGGGATATTATAAGCATTTGAACAGTGTTCCTAAGTTAATACTACCACATTTGGGCTTGCCCTCTTCACCAGTGCTCCCAAACTTTACAAACATTAAAACATCTACTCCACTTCATCTTATTCTGACTCTGCTCATCATTTTGGACTCTGGTGGTCTGGATGGCAGCAACTTCTATTGTCTCAGGAGAGATCCCACCTTAATGCCCAGCTTGATTGACTCTCACCTTGCTTTTGTCCTGGCTTTTTTTCAGTGCCCTGGTCAGACCAGTCTGGCCCTAACTTTCTCAGCTTTCCCAATCAGAAGCTGGAGCAACTTATGATTAGAACAGGCAACTCACTCTGTGCAATAGGCAAGAGTCAAGTCTGAAAAGATATATGACAAGAGATCCGTCAGGCTAGAACATTAGGGATGGGCACAGACCATCCTGTCCTGGGAAAACTTTTTTTTTAAGGATTTTATTTATTTATTTGAGAGCGAGAGAGTAGTGTGGGTTGGGGAGAGGTGGTGGGTATCCAAGTAGTGGGAGAGAGAAAAAGAGAATCTTAAGCAGACTCCCTACTGAGTGGGGAGACTGATGCTGGGCTTAGTGCACTGAAATTGTGTTTGCTGTCTTACCATTATTTTAGGCTTCCAACCAACATTTGAGTGAGTCACCCAGATGCACCCAGATGCCCCTGAGAAAACTTTTTAAAGATAATTGTGCAGAATTTTAGGAAATTTAGGAAATTAGAGGTCATCTTAACCGAGAGACCTTCCTTGACCACCTTTTCTATTCCATCTTTCATCATACTCTTTCTCCTTTCCTGTACTGTTTTTCTTTATAGCACTTTTCACTACTTGATATATGTTTAGTTTCTCAGCTCCTATCAATACAAAGTAGGCTTCTTGAAAGCAGTAACTATTTGTTCACTACTATAGCATCACACCTAGGACAGTATGTAGTGCATGCTAGGTACTCAATAAATATTTACTGAATATTGACTTAAAGAACTGGAAAATTAAGCTAAGGAGTTCTAAGAGAAAAGTACAAAAATCACAAAGAGTACACAAAAATGAGAAAAAAATGAAGAGATAAGGATGATAGTTTCAGAAGTTCCATATATCTCAAATTTAAGTTCCAGGAAGAGACAAGAGAAAGGATGAAGTGATAGAGGAGAGTAATTCTCAAAACAATTGCAGGAGGGCGCCTGGGTGGCTCAGTGGCTTAAGGCCTCTGCCTTCGGCTCAGGTCATGATCTCAGGGTCCTGGGATCGAGGCCCGCATCGGGCTCTCCGCTCGGCGGGGAGCCTGCTTCCTCCCCTCTCTCTGCCTGCCTCTCTGCCCACTTGTGATCTCTCTCTCTCTCTCTGTGAAATAAATATAATGTTTAAAAAAAAAAAAACAATTGCAGGAGAAAATTTCCCATATCTGAAAAAAGGCTATGATACTAACATTGAAAGTACCCACTGAGTTCCAAGTAGAATAAATGAAAAGACACATCATAGAGAAATTCCAGAATACTCAAGAGAAAACAAATCCTCTAAGTATCTAGAGAAAAACATCAGATAGCTATAAAGCAGGAAGAATAAGACTAGCTTCTGCAGGGACAAAGGTGATACTCATGCAAGAAGATGATGGACAATGGTTTTAAATTTTAAACATTAATTTGTATAGCCATTTTTAAAAAAATTTTTTTAAAGATTTTATTTATTTGACAGAGAGAAACACAGCTAGAGAGGGAACACAAGCAGGGGGAGTAAGAGAGGGAGAAGCAGGCTTCCTGCCGAGCAGGGAGCCCGATGTGGGACTCGATTCCGGGTCTCCGGGATCATGACCTGAGCTGAAGGCAGTCACTTAACCAACTGAGGCACCCAGGCGCCCCTGTATAGCCATTTTTATTACCACTCAGTGAGGTCACATAAAACTTAATAAAAGTAGAAATAACTCAAGAAAAGGGAAATGAGAAAACACATAGTAGAATATATGTATTCTAGTATACATAGTAATATAATACATATATATGCCACTATCTGCACACACACACACATAGTAGAATAAGAATTTTGAAGAGTAAATGGCATACCATTATGTGATGATAAAATCACCTACTTAGATATCCATGAAAATGAAAGGACAACCCTACAACCCAGCAATTGCACTACTAGGTATTTACCCCAAAGATACAAATGTAGTGATCCGAATGGGCACCTGCACCCCAACGTTTATAGAAGCAATGTCCACAATAGTCAAACTATAGAAGGAGCCTAGATGTCCATTGACAGAAGAATGGATAAAGATGATGTGGTGTATATATACCATGGAATATTATTCAGCCATCAGAAAGGATGGAATCTTACCATTTACATCAATATGGATGGAACTGGAGGGTATTATGTTGATTGAAATAAGTCAATCAGGAAGACAGTTATCACATGGTTTCACTCATGTGTGGAATATAAGAAACAGCACAGAAGATCAGAGGGAAAAGGAGGGAAAACTGAATGGGAAGAAATCAGAGAAGGAGGCAAACCATGAGAGACTCTTAACTAGGAAACAAACTGAGGGTTGCTGGAGGATAGGTGGGTGGGGGTTGGGGTAAATGGGTGATGGGCATTAAGGAAGACACTTGATGTGATGAGCACTGGGTGTTATATGCAACTGATGAATTACTCAAACCTACCTCTGAAACTAAGGATGTACCATATGTTGGTTAATTGAATTTAAGTTAAAAAAAGGAAAATCAAAGGACAAGGTGTTAGAGCTAATATCAGAATTCAGTAGCTTGGCAGAATATGATATCATCATTAAAAATACCCTGTTAATATTGTATACCACACCACTAACTGTTTAAAGCCATAAATGTGTGTGTGTGGAAGAGAGAGATAGAGATAGAGATAAACAGGAAAGGAGAAAGAGAGAGACATAAAAACCATTAAATTCTTAGAAATTAATCTTACAATTAATGCTCAAAATCTTAGATCTTTAAAAAATTAATTTAAAGTTTTACCAAACCATCTTAAAGAATATCTGCATAACTGATAAATTTATCTTATTTATGAATAAGATTCATTGTTATAAAGATTTAATTCATTAGCAAATAAATCTATATATTTAATGCAATCCCAATGAAAATTCCTAAAGTTTAACTTTTGCATTAGAAAAGTTATGTAACATTTTGCCAAAAATGAAATGAAATAAAATAAAATCTGTACTTCAACTAATTATGAAAATAAATTCTATCCAGATTATATATAACATCTAAATGTAAAGCAAATAGAAATGTAAAAGCATTAGAAGAAAATATAGACAAGTAGGTCTGACTTTTATAACAGGGAAAGCATTCTTAAGTAAGATTCATAAAACAATAAAGGAAAAGCATGATAAATCTGTATCAGATAAAGAAAAGAGTAATACCTAAAAAAATCCTCTGTGAGATAAAAGACAATATTAGCAAAGTTAAAGAGATAAGCAAGAGCCACCCTGGCACCTGGGTGTCTCAGAAGGCTAAGCTTCTGCCTTGGGCTCAGGTCATGATCCCAGGGTCCTGAGATCAAGGCCCGCATTGGGGAGCTCATTGGGGAGCCTGCTTCCTCCTCTCTCTGCCTGCCTCTCTGCCTACTTGTGATCTCTCTCTCTCTGTCAAAGAAAAAAACAAAATCTTTAAAAACAAAAGAAGAGCACAGCCAAAAATATTCACAACATAAGCATAAGATAAATTATTACTTCAAAGAACTTTTACATATCTATAAGAAAAGAACAATATGAGTATAAAAATGAGCAAAGGAAAGAACAAAGTCATTCAAGGAAGATCTTGAAATCTGAAAGCCAGTATACAAATGAGAAGATGATTAGACCAATGGAACACTATTTTTCATATAATTTGGTATTTTGCAAAGTGACTCATATGCAAAACTGGAGAGGATGTGGGAATTTTGATGAGGGTAAATTGATATAGCCTCTTAGGAGAACAATTTGCAATGTCAATTAAGTTGTGCATATCCAAGACCTAAAAATTTAACTCAGTATCTGCTGTAAGAACTCGTTGCACATTTGCTGAAGGAAACATGAATGGGG
This sequence comes from Spilogale gracilis, assembly GCA_004023965.1. NCBI lineage: Eukaryota > Metazoa > Chordata > Mammalia > Carnivora > Mephitidae > Spilogale > Spilogale gracilis. Next base: position 6,556 of record PITA01029451.1, on the reverse strand, counting down.
ATGTTCACTTCAGCATTGTGTATATTAATAAAAAAGCAGCAACAATCAAAATGGCCATCAATTGGGAACTATTGGGAACATTATAAAAAGATCTCACAGAGGGGCACCTAGGTGCCTCAGTTGGTTAAGCGTCTGCTTTCTGCTTAGGTAGCAATCTTGGGGTCCTGGCTTGGAGCCCTGCTTAGGGCTCCCTGCTCATCAGGGAGTCTGCTTCTCTCTCTGCCTCTGCCCCTTCCCAATATTCATGCTATCTTGCTCTCTCTCTCTCTCTCAAAAAAAAAAAATCTTACAAAAAAGTAAAAAGATCCCCAAGATATGTCAAGGAGTATAAAATATAAGTTGAAGAACAATAAGTAATAATAAACTATGTGCTCTGTACCCTGTACCTTGAGTTCAAAGCTATGCTGCTTTGACTTGCCATCACTGGGACCACATTGTTACTGCTCTGCACTGCATCACTTGGGTTCCAGTTCATGGCTTTGACCCAGCGTGATCAGATTGAGTTGCTGCTGCTCTGTGCTCTATCCCCAGGTCCCGACTTGTGGCTTTAATGGACTATCACCAAGGCTCCTGCTCAGCAACTGTGCTCTGGATTCTGAGTCAGGGCTTTGACCCATCATCTTGAGTTAGAGATAACGACTCTGTCACCAGAGCCAAGCTGTTGCTGCTCCGCATCCTGTCTCTTGGGGCCAGAGTTGGGACTCTGATTCACCTATGCTGCACCATAGGCCCAGGTTAGTGGTGCACCCTATCTTCCCTGGGCCTATGCCCCTGATGCATTCCCCCCATATGCCAACTTTCCCCCGTGAGCCTGAGTCATTGTGATGATTGCACCTCAGACACTGGTGCCATCTCTGCAGCAAGTTTACCCATCCCGCAGGACCCCAGCACCACTCTGTCAGCATGCCAGACCTGGTACCATGAAGGATATCATTGGCTAGGGCTTCCCCAGTGAACAAAAAAGGAGAACAGAAAGACCTTAACAGCCTTTGTCACTGAGGATGCCAAGAGCCCTATCTATCACTGCTACCCATAGACCTCTGCACTCTTGGTCACTGAAGACCTCTTGAGTATTCACCAATATTGACCTCAGCTGACAGAGCTTTACAGAAACTGGAGACTGTGTCACTGTGCTGTTCCAAGCACCAGAGATGCAACCATCTTTAGGTGAAAGTTTTTCCTTACTGATGCCAGTTCCAGAAGGCTGGAAGAAACAACTGGTCCCTCAAACATGCAAGCATCAATGCAGAGTCACAAGAAACATGAGAAAAAAGGAAAACATGACACTAAAGGAACACAATAACTTCTCAGTAACTGACCCTAAAGAAATGGAAACCCAGGGCGCTTGGGTGGCTCAGTTGGTTAAGCCACTGTCTTCAGCTCAGGTCATGATCCTGGAGTCCCAGGATCGAGTCCCACATCGGGCTCCCAGCTCTGCGGGGAGTCTGCTTCTCCCTCTGACCTCCTCTCCTCTCATGCTCTCTCTCACTCACTCACTGTCTCAAATAAATAAATAAAATCTTAAAAAAAAAAGAAATGGAAATCCACAAATTATCTGAAAAAGAATTTGAAATAACCATTTTAAGAAAGCTCAGCAAAATTCAAGAAAACAAAGATGGACAACTCTGGAAAACAATCTCTGACCAAATGAGAAATTCAACAGAGAAATTGGAATCATAAAAAAAGAAAGAAATTCTAGAGTGAAGAACACAATGAATAAAATGAAGAATGCAATAGAGCTCTTCAACATCAGCTCAATCAAGCAGAAGAAAGAATCTGTAAACTTTAAGTCAGAGCTCTTTGTATTATCCAGTAGAGAAGAAAGAAAGAAGAATGAGAAAGAGTGAAGAAAGCCTATGTGAATTATGGCATTCCATCCACAGAAATGATATTTGCATTATGGGAAGAGAAGAGAGAAATGGTCAGAAGTCTCATTTAAAGAAACTATGGCTAAAAACTTCTCAAATGTAGGGAGAGACATGGCCATCTAGGTTCATGAGGCTCAAAGCTCCCCAAACAGCTTCAATCCAAAAAAGATCTTTACTGAATTCACTATAATGAAACTCTCCAAAAATCAAAGAAGAGAGCATTTTGAGAAAATAAGAGAAATAAGAGAAAATAAGAGAAAAAAAGGATAGTCACATATAAGCGAATCCTGATAATGTGATCAGCAGTTTTCCCATCAGAGATGTTGTTGTCTAGAAGGGAGTGGATGATTAGTCAAAATGCTAAAAGGAAAAAAGAGAAGTGCCTAGGTGTCTCAGTTACTTAAGTGTCCTACTCTTGATCTGGGCTCAGATCTGATCTCAGTGTTGTGGGATCAAGCCCTGCATCGGGCTCCACATTCAAGGTGGAGTCTGGTTGAGATTCCCTCTTTCTCTCTCCCTTATGATTGCACGCTCTCTCTCTCTAAAACTATAAATTAATAAGTCTTTAAAAGAAAAAAAGAATGCCAAGCACAATACTTTTCCTGGCAAAGCTGTCCTTCAGAAATGGAGGAATGAAGACTTTCTCAGGCAAACATAGACTGAGAGAATTTATCACCATTAGACTTGCCTTACAAAAAACACTAAAAGGGGTTCTTTGAGCCTACATGCAAGGACACTCATTTGTTCCATGAAAACATATTAAAATACAAAATTTGTAAATGTAAATATAAATACAATTTATAAATGTAAAATTCAAACTAATATGCAGTGGTGGTATATAAAGAGCTTTGCACTCTAGCATATATATTAAAAGACAAAAATGTTAAAACTAACAATAGTTACAACATTTGGTTTATGGACACACAATGTAAAAATATATAAATCATGACATCAACAACATAAAATGTGATATAGAAAGTAAATGTGTAGAACTTATCTATGAAATTGAAGTTAAGTTGTTATCAAATTAAAATAGATTGTTATAAGATGTATTATGAAAGCCTCATGGTAGTCACAAAGCAAAAATCTGTAGCAGATACACAATACGTAGAGAGAAAAGAATCAAAGAATACCACTGCAAAAAGATCATTGATTCAAAAAGAAAGAGAGGAAGAAAATAATAAAGGAACTATAAAACGACCACAAAACAATGAATACAGTAATGTTCTTGAGTCCTTACCTATCAATAATTACTCTAAGTATGAATTAATTACAATCTCCAATTAAAAGGTATGGAGTGGATAAATGGGGAAAAAAGAAGACCCAATTAATAAGATGCTAACAAGACCCTTGAGATTTTTTTGGATTTTATTTATTTATTTTAGAGAGAGAGAGAGAGAGAGAGAGAGAGAGAGAGAACAAGCAGGGGAAGAGCGGAGGGAGAGGGAAAGGAAAGGGAAAGAATCTTCAGTAGACTTCACACTTAGCATGGAACCTGATGCAGGGCTTGATATCATGACCCAGAAATCATGACCTGAGCCAAAACCAAGAGTCAGACCTTAACTGACTGAGCCAGCCAGGTGCCCTAGATACTCACTTAAGCTTTAAGGCACTCCTAGGTTGAAAGTGAAGGGATGGAGAAAAGCATTCCATGCAAACAGAAATAAAAAGATACCAGAAATAGCTATACCTAAATCAGGCAAAATAGCCTTTAAGTCAAAAACTGTAATAAGAGACAAAGAAGGTCATTATATAATAATAAAGGGATCAATTCATCAAGAGGATATAACAGTTATAAATATGTGTGTATCCAATATTGAAGCTCCTAAATAGATTAAACAATTATTAATATACCTGAGAACAGAAATAGACAGCTATGTCATAATAATAGGGAACTTCAATATCCCACTTTCAACAATGGATAGATCATACAGACAGAAAGTCAATAAGGAAATAATGGACTTGAACTACACTTTGAGGCCAAATGAGCCTAACAGACATACACAGAACATTCCAACAGCAGAAGATACATATTCTTCTCAAGCAGTCACAGAACATTCTCCAGAATAGAGGATATGCTAGCCACAAAACAAATCTCAAGAAATTTAAAAAGACTGAAATCATATCAAACACAGAATAGTATGAAAGTAGAAATAGGCAGGAAAAAAGTGGGAAAATTCAAAGCATATGGAAATTAAACAGCATACTCTTGAACAACCAGTAAGTCAAAGAAGAAATCAAAAGAGAAAAAAAAATCTTGAGGAAAATGAAATGTAAACACAACTACAGAAACTTATGGGATGTGCAAAATATTTCTAAGAGGAAAATTTATAGTGATAAATGTCTGCATTAAGAAAAAAGATCTCAAGTAAACAACTGAGCTTTATACCCCAAGGAATAGAATAAGAACACCTTAAACCCAAAGTTAGCAGAAAGAAAGGGATAATAGTGATATGAGCTGAAATAAATGAAATAGAGACTAAAACATCAATAGAAAAGACCAATGAAACTAAGAGCCGGTTCTTTGAAAAGAAGCAAAATTGACAAACCTTTGGCTAGACTAAGAAAAAAAAAGAGCTCACTCAAATTAATAAAATTATAAAAAGGAGAGACATTACAGTTTATATCACAGATATACAAAAAATCATGGGACTACTATGAAAATTATAAGCCAACATTAGATAACTTAGAATAAATGGATTCATTATTAGAAGCATACAACTTACCAAGACTGAATCTTGAAGGCCAAGTCCAGATGGCTTCACTGGTGAGTTGTTCCAAAGATTTAAAGACTTAATACCACTCCTTTCAAATTCTTCCAAAAAAATTGAAGAGGAAAGAACACTTCTAGACACATTTTATGGGCCAATTTTACCCTGATACTAAACTAAGACATTATAAGAAAGGGAAGCTACAGGCTAGTATCCTTCATGAACATAGATGCAAAAATCCTTAACAAAATACAAGCAAAATGGAATTTAAGAGTGCATTAAAGGGATCATGTATCATGATCAAGTGAGATTTGCCCTGAGTTGCAAGAATGTTTCTACAGATGCAGATTAATAAATATGAAGCACCACATGGACAGAATGAAAGATAAAAATCATATGATCATCTTAATAGATGCAGCAAAAGCATTTGACAAAATTCAACATCCTTTCATGATAAAAACTTTTCAGAAATTAGGTATTAAAGAAATGTACCTCAACATTAAAAGGCCATATATTATAAATAAATATAAGCTTACAGCTAACATCATATCAAAAAGCCAAAAGCCTTTCCTCTAAATTCAGGTACAAGACAAGGATGTCCATCCTGAACACTTCTATTTAGTAAAGTACTAGAAGTTCTAGCTAGAGCAATAACACACACACACACACACACACACACACACACACACACACACAGCATCCAAAGCAGAAAGGAAGAAGTAAAATGGACTCCATTTGCCGATGACACTATCTTATATATAGAAAACCCTAAAGACCCAACAAAACCTGATATAACTAATAAATGAATTCAGTAAAGTTGCAGGATACAAAACACAGAAATCAGTTGCATTTCTATGCACTAACAACAACTATCTGAAAGAGAAATTAAGTAAGCAATTCCATTTCAGTAGCATCAAAAATATTACGATACTTAGGAATAAATCTAACCAAGGAGGTGAAAACTAGAAGACTGATGAAAGAAATTAAAGAAGACACAAATAAATGGAAAGATAACCCATGTTCATGGATTGGAAGAATTAATATTGTTAAAAAGTCCATGCTACCCTCAGAGATTTACAGGTTCAGTGCAATCTCTACCAAAATTCCAATGACATTTTTCACAGAAATAGAAAAAATAATCCCAAAGTTGGATGGAATCACAGACTCCAAATAGCAAAAACAATCTTGAGAAATAACAAAGCTAGAGACATCATACTCTTTGACATCAAACTATATTAAAAAGCTAGAATAATCAGAAACAGTGTGGTTCTGGCATAAAAACAGGCACATGGACCTGTGGAACCAAATAGAGAGCCCAGAAATAAATGCACACTTATATGTCCACTTAATTCAGGACAAAGAGGTCAAGAATATACACTGGGGGTGGGGGTGTGGAAGGGCAATCTTTCCAATAAATGGTGTTAAAAAATTGGATATTTGCATGCAAAAGAATGAAACTGGGCTCCTATCTTACACCATTCACAAAAATTAACTCAAAATAAATTAAAGACTTAAATGTAAGACCTGAAGCCCTAAAACTCTTAGAAGAAAACACAGGCAGTAAGCTCCTGACACTGGTCTCAGCAATGACTTTTTTGGATAAGACACCAAAAGCACAGGCAATCAAAGCAAAAATAAATAAATGGGACTACATCAGACTAAGAAACTTCAGTACAACAAAGGAAACCATCAATGAGTTGAAAAGGCACTCTACAGAGTGGAAGAAAATATTTGTAAACCATACATCTGATAAGGGGTTAACATTGAAAATATATTAGGAACAAAACAAAGAGGCAACCCACAGAATGGGAGAAGATATTTGCAAATGACACTACAGACAAAGGGCTGGTATCCAAGATCTATAAAGAACTACTCAAACTCAACACCCAAAAAGAAGATGAACACATCAAAAAATGGGCAAGAGACATGAAGAGGCACTTCTCCGAAGAAGATATACAAACGGCCAACAGACACATG
>PITA01029450.1:0-17857 GCA_004023965.1 Spilogale gracilis | reverse complement strand
GATTACCCTACTTCCCATTTACTTTCCTTCTCCCACTGTCCTCCAGGTTACCCCTCATGCACCGCAAGTAAGTGAAACCATGTGATACTTGACTTTCTCTACTTGGCTTATTTCACTCAGCATAATCTCTTCCAGTCCAGTCCATGTTGCTACAAAAGTTGGATATTCATCCTTTCTGATGGAGGCATAGTATTCCATTATATATATGTACCACATCTTCTTTATCCATTCATCTGTTGATGGACACCTTGGCTCTTTCCACAGTTTGGCGATTGTGGCCATTGCTGCAGTGAACATTGGTGTACATATGGCCCTTCTTTTCACTCCATCTGTATCTTTGGGGTAAATGCCCAGGTGCAATTGCAGGGTCATAGGGTAGCTCTATTTTTAATTTTTTAAGGAATCTCCACACTGGAACTTCAGTAGATTTTAAATGAGATACTATATAAGATATCTTCTCTGACTGCAGTGGAATGAAGTTAGTAAAAATCTATAACAGAAGTATAACTGGAAAATTCACAAATATACAGCAATTAAACAACACACTTTTAACCCATGAGTCAAAGAAGAAATCATGGAAGAAATTAGAAAAAACTTAGAGATATATGAAAGTGATAGCATAGCATACCAGATCTTACTGGAATGCAAGGAGAGTAGTGCTCTGAGGGGAATTTATAGCTATATATGTCTATGTTTAAAAAGAAAAGAGATCACCGTGCCTGGGTGGCTCAGTTGTTAAGTGTCAGTTCATGATCCTGGAGACCTGGGATCGAGCCCTCCCTCGGGCTCCCTGCTTGGTGGGAAGTCTGCTTCTCCCTCTCTCACTTCCCCTGCTTCTGTTCCCTCTCTAGCTGTGTTTCTCTCTGTCAAATAAATAAATAAATCTTTTTAAAAAAGTTTTATGTATAGATAGTGGTGTTTTATAACATTGTGAATATTTAATGCTGATGAATAAAAAGCATGCTTAGCAGTGATTAAAATTAAATGTGTATATTTTACCATATATGCAGACATGCATACACAAACTCCTAAAAAAAAATCACCACTGATTTCATTAGAAAAGTCTTTAAATAAAACCTGTCAGGCTCTTGGTGACAAATATAGGGTTTCAAAAATTCTAATATTTGTATGAAAGGTCAGTTTTTCATGACATTACAGATTCATTTTGTTCATTTTCAAGGAAGTGTCTGACACAAAGTGAAGTCTAATAACCATAATTCGTTTGTTGTTTTCTAATTAGAAATGGTGTTGTTCCATGCAAAAATCAACTAGGTCAGCTCACAGATTTATCACACAAGTGCTTTGATTTAAGGTAGCTGTCTCAGTTTGAGCTGCTCTAACACATATGTCATGGACTGGGTAGCTTAAATTCATTTGTCACAGTTTTGGGATGAAGGTTCCAACAGATCTGGTATCTGGTGAGGGCCTACTTTGCGGATGTCTGTCTTCTTGTATTCACACATGGCAAGTAGCGGAAAGAAAGGAAGCAAGCTGTCTCATGTTTCTTATTGTAAGGGCACATACCCCACTCATCAGAACTCTACCCTCATGACTTAATTACCTCCTATTACCATCATATTAGGGGCTAGGAATTCAAGAAACATTCAGTCCATAAAAATAGCCATTGTACTTTGATAATCCCGCAAAAGTGCTCTATGCTTTCATCCCATTTTTTTTTTAAGGAAAATCTTTTATTTATTTATTTTATTTATTTGACAGATTGAGATATCACAAGTAGGCAGAGAGGCAGGCAGAGAGAGAGAAGGAAGCTGGCTCACTGCTGAGGAGAGAGCCTGATGCAGGACTCGATCCCAGGACCCTGAGATCCCACCTGAGCCAAAGGCAGAGGCTTTAACCCACTCAGCCACCCAGGTGCCCTCATCCCATTTTTTAAGGATTTTATTCATTTTTTAGAGAATGGACAGTGCTGGGGGGTAGGGGAGAGCAGAGGGAGAGGGACAAGCAGACTCTGAGCTGAGCATGGAGCCTGACTTGGGGCTCCATCCCAGGACCCTGAGACTGTAACCCAAACTGAAACCAAGAGGTAGACGTTTAACCAACTAGACACCTAGGTTCTCCCCCCCCCCCATTTTTTCTAACTGTGATTAAAAAACAAAAAAATTTACCATTTAACCATTTTTACGTGTCCCAGGGCGCCTGGGTGGCTCAGTTGGTTAAGCGACTGCGTCTGACTCAGGTCATGATCCTGGAGACCCGGGATCGAGTCCCACATCGGGCTCCCTGCTCGGCAGGAAGCCTGCTTCTCCCTCTCTCACTCCCCTTGCTTGTGTTCCCTCTCTGGCTGTGTTTCTCTCTGTCAAATAAATAAAAAATCTTTAAAAAAATTTTTTTAAACCATTTTTACGTGTCCAGTTCAGGAGTGTTAAGTATCTTCACATTGTTGTGAAACATTTCCAGAACTTCCTACAAAAGTGAAGCTTTTGTGCCATTTTGTCACACATAAATAAGAGAGGTACTCAAGGCTTGAGATACCATATAGTTAATTTTTTTTGCTCCATCAAGGACATCTTAAGTTGAAACTGACATTTTAAAAAACTTGCACATGCATTGCAGTGAATAATACAATCACTAGTATGTAAACTTTGTGCCACTGCCTCAGTTTTCATCAGTGGTGTTACATTCCATTGCCTTAGTACTACCAATACAAATGTGAATACAGTGAAAAGGGCAAATAATACCTTAGTGTTATTGTGAAAATGGTCTTGAGTTGCAAACTTTCTGAAGAGTTCCTGGGAACCCCTCTGAGCATCCATAGACCACACATTGAAAACCACTGATTTGGATCAGGGTTATAGGAACATCATTTTAAAACAAAAACAAAACAAAACACAGGCACATCACTTTGGTTGTAGGATAGAGGAGGGAGATTAGAAAAACAAGGAGACCAGTTAGTTTGAGTGAAAGAGGAAGAAAGCCGGTGTTTGAATAATGGAGTGCAGACAAAAAGGAAAAGACCAATTTTAGAGATATTTCAGAAGTGGAATTGATGTACTGAATTGCAAGTATGTGTTTGGACTCATGAAAATATTGCTTTTGTGCCAGATTTTATTTCTCATTTCCACTTATCCTACTTGCTTCATTTACTTAATTACTCATGAAAATTGAAAACTTCTCCCGTACCATAAGAAACTACACTAATAATGGATCTGGAAGAGGAGTAAGCTAGCTATTCAGTTATCTGCTTCTACTTACTGCTTTAGTTTGAGAATGTATAACCATGTGCTGTATCATCTTCTGAATATACCTGTGTGTTAAACATAGATAGCAATTCATATATAGATTGTTATGTCATTAGTTTAGTGTTATGGACTAATGTCTTTTCCACTGTTCAGATGCAATAACAAACAAATAGCACAAATTGTTTAAACACTTGGTTTAAACACTTGGTTCTTGATATTTCAGTTTGAAGGCTTTTTTCCCCCCTCCTCAAACAGCAATTCAAATGCTTCACCTTCAGAAGGTGCACCACTAGTAGGAAGTTACGGATGTACTCCTCATTCATTCCCAAAGTTCCAGCACCCTTCTCATGAACTTTTGAAGGAAAATGGCTTTACCCAACAAGTGTACCACAAGTATCGTCGAAGATGTCTAAGTGGTAAGATGCTTGTCCTTTATGTAGCTATGTTTAAAACTAAAATATTTTAAAATGTGACATTTAATATAGATTAAGATATTTTTTATTTTGTTATAATTACCTTAAGTATTCATGTGTTTTGTAGCTTAGCTACATTAATAAATAAAGTTTAGCATATTCTTATTACTATTGATGCATGCTTAGATTTGAGCAGTGAGTCAGAAAATGGATTAATATTTGTCGTTTATTTAGAACAAACCCAAGTACATTTTGGAGATTGATGTGTTTTAACTTTCCTTTGTTTAAGTTATGTATAATGTCTGCTGTTTTAATAATTTTCTTTAACAAAAAAATGTTTTATTATTTTAACTTTTTACAGAGAGAAAACGCTTGGGAATTGGCCAGTCCCAAGAAATGAATACCCTCTTTCGTTTCTGGTCCTTTTTCCTCAGAGATCACTTCAATAAAAAAATGTATGAGGAATTTAGACAACTTGCTTGGGAAGATGCAAAAGAAAATTACAGGTCAAATATTTTCTCACATTTTTACAGTTAAAGGGAGTTTTCAAAAAAAAAAAGAATTCAAAATCTAGTACTGAAGTAGCCCAGTTTTGCACTATGAAAGTAGCACAACATAACTCGAGAGAGGGCTCTATTAGTTTCCTATTGCTGCATTGCAAATTATCCCAAAACTCAGAAGATTAAACAACAAGAATTTATTAGTTTACAGTTTCTAAGGGTCAAGACCCTAAGAATAGCTTGGCTGGGTGGTTCTGACTTAGATGTCTCATGTGTAGTTAAGGTGTTAGACCAGGATGCCATCTTTGAAGACTTGACGCAGGCTGGAGAATCCTCTTCAAGCTCATTCAGATGGCTTTGGTGGGAAGTTTGAGTTCTTTACCACATAAGCATCTCAGTGGGAATTTAACAACATGACTTCATCCCGAGCAAATGATCTAAGAAAGATGGAGAATTTCCAAGATGGAAGCCTTGGTGTCTTGTATAACCTATGCTTGAAAGTAATTATACCGTCACTTCTCCTGTGTTGTATTGTTCACGCAGACCAACCCTGGTACTATACCTGGTAGGAAGAGACTGCCCAAGGTTGTGAATATCCGGAGGTAGGATCATTTGGAGCCATATTAGGGGCTGGCACAAAGGCCAAATGAAATTTGAAGAGCTACTAGAGACTTTCCTTGCATATGCATACTCATCCACAAATGATAAATACTTAGAGCCAAACTGGTTGTTAAGATGCCTTGAGCCAAGAAAAAATAAGCCCTCTCATGATATGTCCAGACTCATCTATCAAATCTCATTTTTTCCTACTAGCCCTCTAGTTCTCTAGGCAGTAGTGGTACAGAATGTGTTCTCTGAATGACCCAAGCTCTACCCTCTAGATGTCTGTATATATTCCCTTCTTTCTCCCTTTGCTTTGCTAACTCATTCTTTTCATCCAGGTTAGACCTTCTTTCCTTGAGAAATGTTCCTTTGAGAGTGTTTATACCAGACTAAAAGGGTGAGAAGAAACATGAAGTAGGCTCATGCAAACTATTTATTCCTGAAATGGTAGGAAAATGGTAGGAGGAAGAGGAGATAGAAAGAAGAAAAAAAGATAATTTTATACTCACTATTCACTCAAACTTAGCATTCTTCAAGTTCTACTTGTAAATCTTAAATAAGAATACATTGTTAATCAGTTATTATAATTTTTGAGAGGAATACAAGATGCTGTAAATAAATTTTTCTGGAAAAAAATTAAATTTGCCCTGACTTATAAAAATAAAGACTATTTCATTTTCACCCAGATCTTTATCTTGATCAGGAATGACAGATACATGGTATGTTTACCTCTGTTTCTCTCCTGTTATTACTGATATCTCTATTCAATCCCAGTACTGTTTAATGTTATTCTTGAATTCATAGTCTTATCAAAATTTTAATAGTTACTGCCAGTTTACCAGAGTTGGCAAAAGGGCAAAATTTGCTATTTCTTATTTTGATGTTCTCATTGAAACAGTGGCGTGCTACCCATTAGTGGGTTATGAAGTCAGTTTACTAATTTGAAAAATTATCAGACTACACTGAACATAATAAGGCTAAATTTTTTCACAGTTAATGCATACATGTAAATTTAGGAGTTGTTTGCAAAACTTATATATGTTTTTAAGTACACACATTATATGTGTGAGTGTTGTGTTGATTTTGGTCACCAGATAAAATATTTTTTTACTATTGGATGTAGAAAATTTAAAAGTTATTGTTATAATTTTTTTAAGATTTTATTTATTTATCAGAGAGAGAGAGAAAGAGTACAAGCAGGGGGGATAGCAGGCAGAGGGAGAAACAGGCTCCCCGCTGAGCAAGAAGCCCAATGCAGGACTCGATATCAGGTCCCTGGGTTCATGACTTGAGGTGAAGGCAGCTGCTTAACCAACTGAGCCACCCTGACATCTCATTCATTGTTAGAATTGATCTCAGTATATTTTGCTCTTTTTGCAATCAGTTTGTTCTTCAGGACTTTCTAATAACTTTTCTGATCTGCTTAGGACCATCCAAGTCTAGGTTGGGAGTTCTTCTGTGTTGCTATAGTCATCTGTGTCTGTTTCTAGTAGCTTTTTGACACATAATTTTGGGTCTGTTTCTGCACTGTTCGTGACTAGCCTGGATTAGCTGTTCCTTAGGAAATATGGGACAGTGGTTAAGCATCTGAAGGCTTTGAAATCAGACCTAAATTTGATATTCAGCCTATTATTTACTGTGGGTTATTGTGAAGATTAAACAAAACAGAACATTTAAAGGTCTTAACATATACAGCAAGTGCTTAATAAATTGTTACTGTTATTAGAAAGAAGGTCAATACTAAATCTATCCATTGACTAAACTTAGCAGTAAGATGATTTCAAGAAGGGAGGAGATAAATAACTTTTCTTATGTATCTTCAAAATGTGCCAGCTCTGGTGTAAGTGCTTTATAAATATTATGCCATCTATTCTTAAAAAGTAGGATATTGTTATCCCCATTTTTAGGGATATAATTACAGGCCTAGAATTCAAATATAATTCTGCTTCTCAGCCTTTATGTTTTCCATTCATCTAAGCTGTCTCATAGTGAGGAGTAAATGAGTAAATAGAAACTGGGAGGCTGGCCATTTGCCCCTGCTCTTCACTCCAACAGTTATGCTGCATAGTTGGGTTGTTATTAATGTCATACTTTTGGTCTTTGGATTTGGTTTATTAAAAAAATAAGACAAAAATCCAAATATTATAGTAATCTATTGACCTTTACCAATATTAACTAATATATAACTAATATCAATATAATATCCCATAAGAGAAGTATCAAGGCGGATTTGTCACTTCTGAGATGGTGGTTCTTTAGTCCTTAGTTTCCTTAGCCTTCAGTCATATAAGCTCAAAGAATATCATCACTTATAGCTACCAAAGCAAAGAGCTCAGGTCAGTGTGTGGGTGTGTAGTTGGTAGTCCTATATTTCTCTTGGTGGCTTGCCAAGAAACCTATTTATTCTTCTGGACAGACCATCACTTTCCATCTTGAACATACGCTAGTTACAGAAGACACCTCCCCACACACACCTTCTTGTGAATAAAAGCTAAGCAAAATTATTACTGGTAATGAAGAAATTGTAGTCTTTATTCCACTAAGTCACTCAGAACAACTTAAGGATCCTGAGGAATCTTTTAATTGTGACATGTTTTAGTTGAATAAATTGTACATGGTTGTTTTTCTGCTATCTTGTTGACTTTGTTCATTCTCATGGATTCTGCTCATCACCATTAATTAAAGGTTGAGCCCGTGTAGTTTGCAAATTCACAGTCCAAAATTTGTCTTGAGTTCTTTAGATAGTTACAGAAGAATACACAGAAATTTGTTTCCTGATTTATGTAGTGATTAAAATTGTTTTATTTTAAAGCAGGGAAGATCTATTAGGAGCCATTTAATTAGCTTTATCATTTGTAGTTTAGTGGATCAAGCATACATAAGGTCTAGGGCACAAGAGTAGTCCTTCTCTCTCTTTAGTAAAGATTATGTTCAGAAGGTTTTAAAAACATGCACCAGGGGCGCCTGGGTGGCTCAGTCATTAAGCGTCTGCCTTCAGCTCAGGTCATGATCCCAGAGTCCTGGCATCGAGCCCTGCATTGGGCTCCTTGCTTTGCGGGAAGCCTGCTTCACCCTCTCTCACTCCCCTGCTTGCGTTCCCTCTCTTGCTGTCTGTCTCTGTCAAATAAACAAAAATCTTATAAATAAATACATAAATAAAACCATGCATCATTATAACCTTGGTTTGGAGAAAATTGAAAACAGTCCCAGTGTCATTAAATCTTTTGATCATGCCTTCAGAAATACCAGGGAGAGGTCTTCTGTCTTTCCAAAGGAGGCACACTGTAGTTGCCCACCAGCTGCCGCATTCTGCCAGTATACTTCCACGAGGTGCTATGGCTGAGTGAACAAAAATAGCAAAGCTATCTATGGATTACTGAATAAAAACTTTAGCTAAAAAAACCTTGCATACTAAAAATTACACACATTTAAGTCTTTATTATTTTGTTTCGGGAGATTTGTGTCATGTTTGCTTTTATCTATGAGGTATTTGCATTGTCATAGCAAAATTTTTATTATAAACTTTTTATTTCCTTTCTACAGGTATGGATTAGAGTGTCTGTTCAGGTTTTATAGTTATGGACTGGAAAAAAAATTCAGACAAGAAATTTTTAAGGATTTCCAAGAAGAAACCAAAAAAGACTATGAATCTGGTAAAACAAAACAAAAAAACCCCAATGATGTTATTCTATTTGGAAATTGTAAACCTGAGTCAATAAATACGGAAGGAGTTCATAACTATTTTCTTCAGAGTAGGCCATTTAAGACCTTCCTGCCACCATTATGGTTTTTGATGAAGGATATGGAGCACTGTTTAGTAAGAAGGTCATTCCTGTGAGGTGTTGGAAAATAACCACACCCAAGTATTTCCTTTATGCAGTAGTATTTTGCCATTTTTCCCTTGACAAACATGAAGATGATACTCACTGATGTTCCATTACATAAAAATTCTTTGTAACATCAGCAGGTATGCTTGGAAAGATGGACTAGCACAGGGGCGCCTGGGTGGCTCAGCCATTAATTGTCTGCCTTCAGCTCAGATCATGATTCCAGAGTCCTGGGATTGAGCCCTGCATCAGCCTCCCTGCCCGGCGGGAAGCCTGCTTCTCCCTTTCTCATTTCCCCTGCTTGTGTTCCCTCTCTCGCTGTGTTTCCCTCTGTGAGATAAATAAATAAAATCTTTAAAAAAATAAAAGAAATGAAAAAAAGATGAACTAGCACAGTGGATAACAGTGCAAGTTTGGGCTAGATCCATACATAGGTCTGAATCCCATTTTCACCACTTCTTAGCTGTGTGACCTTGGTTAAGTTACTTAACTTTGTTAGCCTTAGTTTACTCCTCAGATATACATAAGAGCACCTATATTACAAGTTTGTATATGATTTAAATTAGTTTAATGTATAAGAACCACTTAAAATAATGCCTGTTATCTAACAAATGCTTACTAAATGTTAGCTGCCGTTGTTATTACAATGTCTTATTCCAAGATCTAGATTAAGTATACGCTGGAAGATACATGGTTAATGCTGATAGGATCATGTTAATATGAATCATTTTTAAAATTTATGTAATTTTTTATATTTTTCTTTGTTATTAGGTCAGCTGTATGGATTAGAAAAGTTTTGGGCTTATCTAAAATATTCTCAATCTAAGACACAGTCTATTGACCCAAAACTTCAGGAATACCTCTGTAGCTTTAAGAGGTTAGAAGATTTCCGCATTGATGTAAGTTTTAAGTCCTTTCTTCTGTAGTCTTTTTATTACCTTCACTAATAAGTAATAATTTTGAATTATCAGTGACTTTCTTAACTTTAATTTTACAATTTTAATTTTTTAAATTTTTTATTTTGAAATGGTAATTTTCTAGTTCTGAAATCAAACTTTTAAACAGATGCAAGAATAGTGCAGAGAAATCCCATATACTCTGTTTACCTGGATTTCCCCAGTTGTCAGTTCCCTTTAATTTTGATATGCCCCTATAATTAAACATTTTATAGATTTAGTAACTTTTATGTGGATATGTTATTTATTTTTCCATTAGCAACTTGGAAAATTTTCATTTTCTATGTACTTTTATTCTATACTTTTCATAATACGTGCTGGTATAACATGGATTTAAGTTTCCCCACATAATAAAATTAAGACAAGAATGTTAGGTACATATATAGAGACATAAGAGTAAGTCTTAAACATTTGATATCAAGAGGAAAAGGAAAGCATTAAAGAATGGGACAAAAATAAGATAAAGGAAAAGGAGGAAAAAGAGAAGAAGAATCAAAAGAACAGAAGAGAGAGAGGTGAAAGGAATGCTAGGTCCATCTCTGCTTAGTATTGTAATTTGTTTGTCTTATACTTTGTGTAAATAATTTGATGGCCCAGGAATGGAATTAATAGAAGTGCTTGTCTCTGGAAATAAGATGTTTTTAGAGTTGGCCTAGCCAGTTCTGTCACAAAGACATCCTTGCTCTGTGATAGTGGTTTTTGCCCTATCTGAATAGAAACTAAGAATTCAGGCCTCTGCTTTTAAATACAATGGAAGATTGGAGAAGGAGGTTATGGTTTTAACTTGTCTCCAAATGAAAATATTAATCTGGTGGTGTATAGTTCTGGGTTCCCAAATCTTTGTAACTGGAAAGGCCTTAAAAGTTGCCTTTTGTGTGTGTGCAGAATACCTTTTCACTGCCTACTCTCTCCTTGCTTGCAGTCTGAGGGAATTTGGGGGCTTAATGGATATTTATGTTTGAAAATGTTTAAAACTAGTACCATTAATAATGCTCTCCAGTTTCCTTATCCTAGAAATCCTGGATAAATGTTCAGACTCACTGAAGATTATTTGATTTGATATCTCTTTTCCCCCTGCTACTTTCATTCATCTGTTAAACATTATCAGCCAAACAAGCCTAGGATAGGAGTTTAGGGTTGGAAGGGAGTAGAGTTATAAATGCAGTTGTAAAATGCAGTTATAAAAACAGTTGACAGAAGTTGAAAGAAGGAAAATAGCCTCTTTGAAACATTTTCATGGAGGTAGGGAAACCAGCCTTATATTTATGCCCTGCAGTGTAGTTCAAGTCCTAAAACATAAGAGAATCTTAATAGATATCTGTTGAGTGAAAGAATGAACAAACACTGGTAGACTGATTTAGGTAAGGAAGAAATTTAAGCTTAATACCTTAAATTGCTGTTAAGTTTTTGTTATACCTCTTAAATCTACCGAAATGCCAACATAGTTTCCTTCTTTGTTGAAAAAGTCTGACCTTAGATCATGAAGGGAGGAAAAATAGTAAAATTGTCATTATATTGTCTTTCATAATTTGCAGCCCCCTATTAGTGAGGAATTTGGAAGAAAAAGACATTCATCTACTTCCAGTGAGGACAGTAGTCGTCATAGATTTCCATCTAATTCCTCTACAAAGCCACCAAATGCTGCTAAGCCTACATCTGCTAATCAACTTCAGGTCCCAATAAACTGTCCCAGAAGGAATACTTCACAGGAGTCCAGTGACAATTCACACCAGAACAGTGCTGCCTCAGTCTCAACAGATGGTGAAATGCCTGAGAAATAGACTCTTATGAAAGTTGTTTGCCCTTGAAACCGACATTTACATCAGTATTTATTTGGGAAAAATCTTCTGATGTTTAATAGTGATAATCACAAAAAAAGAAAAAGGAAGAAAAGTAGTAGCATTTTTTTTCTAACAAGATAAATTCTAAAAACATTTTCCCTGATGTAATGAGCAAGGATAGTTTTGATGACCTTTTATAGAGATCCTCTAGTAATGTTTGGTCTCAATATTTCTTTTTCAAAGCAATCGTTTACAAGGAAAGCATTCCTTGAATATATACAAAATCAATACAAGGAATGCCTAACATTTCAGCTCATACTTCTTAAAGAAGATATAGTATGTTGTATTCATCTCTTCTGTAGAGCTTTCCTAAAAAATCCAATTACCCTGCTATCAATTCATATTTGAACTTATCTAAAACAAAGGAAGATTACGTATATATTTTTTAAATTCAAAAAAGAATATAAAGTGATACATTTGCTTTTCTTTTAGACATATAGTTTAAGGACACTTTTTTTTTTTTTTTAACCGAAGTAGAATTATATTGCAGTTAAATTTAAGTATAGGATATGTGCACTTTGGATGCTGGGTTTTGGTTTTGGTTTTTTTCCCTGTAGTCATACCTCATGATTTCCATAGTTATTGTTGCGCTGGTGTGGAGTGTTCTGAATTGATATCAGCTGGTTACATATTAGAAGAGATTTACTTTTTGTGATTCTATAATGAACCTGCACAAGTAATGGAAAACTTGGGTGGGATTGGTTGGAATATTGTTCTAAATCAATTAAATCTTGCCCTGTTTTGATGCATCTACTGTTTGTACATCTGCAGGTGGGTACGTCACAGGCAGTCAAATTATCTTCAACTGAATATAAGGAGTTTTTCCTTTTTGTTTCTTTTAGTTTTGTTTTATGCTCATGTTTTCAAGAGTTAAAGCAAATTGATTTCTAATTTTTATTGCTCTTGCAACTGATGTAAATGACAGTTTCAGTTTTTGTGGGAATTAAAAAAATAAAGCACTTACTCTAAATTATTGGAATTGATTTTTAGTTATTTTGTTTAGAATATAGTTGAACAGCTTTAATACTCAAATTCTGCTAGTAGAGGATATTTTGTGAATGAAGTTTCAGCTATAAACTTACCCATTTTTATTTACCACATATATTTTCTTGGCAGAGCAGCTAGTTTAATACACCAAATTATTATTTTCTTTTTGATGTCTTGTTCTTATAGAATGACAACATTGAAATACATATAATCTTTGGATAAATGGGCTATTACTCATCAGGAACTAAGAGATTTTCAATAGTTATTACCCATGCATAAGTGATAATCTGCAGTTTTATATTTAGTATTTGAGGGTCATTTTGATGTGTTAATTTTAAGAAACAGTCACATTTGACTGTTCAGAAAATAAATTTTACTTAGAGATGTTGGAAAGAGAACACAAAACAACTAAAGATTAGAATAATAAATTTCTAAATGTTTTCTTTAAGTGGATATGTAGTTCTGGCTTTTCACTGAGATATTTCCAGGCCATATTTACTAGCTTTAAGGGGTCTCTTGAAAAGATCTAAAAAATTTTCTCAGTATCCTTTCTGTATTGAACCCACACATCTGAAACCTGTATTTAAGATTATTTCTACTCATCTAAATATGCAATTGTAAATTTGATTGGAAAATTGTATATTTGTATGAAAATACAGTAATCAAGAGTTTTGTGATGTGTAATTAGAAATTAATACATGTAATTAGGAAATTTAGAAAAGCACAAAGAAGAAAATAAAGTACCTTTTTAAAAAAGAAAAAAACAAAATCAGTATCATGCTATACATATAATGTTATAACCTGCTTTTCCCGTATATTAGAGGTGAGCATTTATTGATGTCATTATTTCTACACCATGACTTTTACAAGTTACATAAAATTCCAGCATATACGTCATATCATATCATAGTTTATATTTATCTAATTTCCTGTTGTTGAACAGTAGCATGTGGTGAGGTTTGAGCTGTTATAAACAATCATTAGTCACGTCCCTACAGATGAATCTTTGTGTATATATCAAATTGGAGTTGGAGGGAAGTTCACATTTATGAAAGACTTACCTTAGTATAGTAATGGTTTCTGTCCTAAAAGGGAAAGTCCTCTTTGGATTTCTTTCAGTTATCAAAAACAGGTACTAAGGTAGGTCTTCTGTAAAAGCAAAGTGGAACAATGAGAACTTGAGGGAAATGGGGGGATACTTCTCTTTATGTGATTTCAGCTTATTAAAGGTTTCTTAAGAACACTCTACTTTTAGGTAACAGGGGAAACCTGTACTGTGCATATAAAGTCGCAGGAGCTGAAATTCTGCGTAAATATGTATTCCCATTTAACACACTCTAGAATGGTTGCATAGTTTATATGTCACCAACAGAATCTGTTTTCCTACATTCTCACCAACACTGGTTATTATAACTCTTTTTCTCTGATAGGTTGAGAAAAAATATTATTTTAATGAGGTTACTAATGAGTGATATTTTTTATTGTTTATAAACTACATTATTTGTAGGTGGCTTGGTCATATCCTTTGTTTTCCTTTTTCTGATTGATTTATAGAGTTCTTTTATCAAGAATATTAACCTTTTGCTTTCTAATTTTGTTTCTGTATATTTTACATGGTATGTATATTTTTTTGATAAATTTTTTAAAAAAATTTACTCCTTAAATTATAAGTGTAAATTTCAAGCAAATAAAAGCGTCATTATTCAGTGAAAATAAACACATTATTGACTATAAATCTAAATAGCCCTACCCAAAATTTATATAAGTGCCTGGAGACTTTAGATGCCTCCCTATGATTTTGCAGTTTCCAATTTCATAAGTTAAAAAAGCAACATTAATATTATTTAAATCCAAACTACTTATTTTTTTTAAGAAATAGGTGAGGCCATATTTAGAATCCTTTATACTTAAAATAATTATAAGGAAGGAAGTTATGCTTTAAAGTCGGTATTTTAGTTTTAAAATAGATTTTATGTTTTAAACTTGTTTTGCCAGTTTGGGACTCCACTCTGATATTCTCTCCTTGACTTCCTATTCTTTCCATTGTACTAAGTGATGTTACCACTTTCCTTTCTGTGCTTGAATCTTGTCTTTCAATTAATTCTTTAGTTCTTATGAAACTGCTTATTTTTATTTTATTCTTGCACAGGAGACTGATCCTGTAGTGGGTAATACCTAACTATATCAACCACTAGATGGCAGAATGGAATAAGTCAAATCTGTAGTCTTGACAGAGAGAGAGAGTGTGTGTGTGTTGAACTCTCACTCCATCTTGTGGCGACATATAATTAAATCAATTACTCTTGCATTCCTAATAGTCATATGTGTCTCAACAACTCGTGATTACCTTGTTAGAGCAATGCCAGACTGCTTAGTTATTGGTAAATATAGTAATAGCATTAAGATTTGTGTGTGGTTAAAGATAAAAATACTGTTGCTTTGGTTTGTTTGTACTTTTACTTTAAAGTTTGACATACTTCATTAGCATTATTTGTGATTAACTCTCAAGATGTAAACAAGAAAATTGTAAGATGCATCTTTTAAATGTTTGGCTAAGCTATACAGTTAAATCACACAAGTGAATGAATCCTGCCTGAAACATGAGAAACTTAAAATTAGATGTTACTCTCATAATCAGAACAAATTGTTATCACACAGCTAGTTGAATAGCAAAGGAAGGGTTTGAATTCAAGTAGTTTGAGCTCTAGACCCCAAGCTCTTCACCTTAACCAGAATGTTCTTTAACATCAGGCTGAAATATTGAAATGTATGGACACTGACTCTAAAAGTCAACTGCAGTGATTCTTAGCATTATAAGATCAAGATTAGATTCTTCTGGTTAAGACTGTAAACTTTTTGTGTCATGGACATCATTTGTAGTAATGGGTGGTCTAGTAGAATAAATATACACATTGAGTGCTATATGGTAAATCCTCTTGGGGAAACATCATGATTATGGAACAATATTTCCATTTAAATGTTTTCCCAGAATAAGTTACGGTAAATAAAAACTAAACTGAGCATTTTATCCAGAACATGGTTATAAATTTTGTATTACCTTAAGGTTATTATTATCAACTAACAATACTGTAGTATTCATAAATAATGGTATGTTAGTCTCAAAAAAAGCTTGAAGGAAATATGCTGCACAATTAATTAACAGGAAGCACCTCTGGCTTTATACTTATAATTTTCTCAGTTGTGTACAATGTGTCTTTTTAAAACTTGGCCAATTAAGACATGATTTGGTTCACAGATGGTTTGTACCAGTATACTATACATACTTGCTTCAGTAAAAAAGTAGAATGTACTCTTTGTTGTTTTAATTTTGGTTTCTTCCAGGTAGTATTCCAGCTCTACAAAATAGAATACCTTTCTCAGAGTGTTTTTTTTTTTTTTAAGATTTTATTTATTTGAGAGCACATGTGCCCAATATCTGCAAGCAAGAGCATGTGGGAGTGGAGGGGTAGGGAATGGGAGAGGGACAAGCAGACTCACTGCTGAAGAGAGAGCCAAGGTGTGGCTCCATCTGAGGTCCCCTGAGATCAGGACCTGAGCTGAAGTCAGATGCTTAACAGACTGAGCCTCCCAGGTGCCCCTCTCAGCATGTTTTAAGATACATTCGACTTTTGGGGCCCCTGAGTGACTCAGTTAAGCATCCAACTTTTGATTTTGGCTCATGTCATGATCTCAGGGTCTGAGATCAAGCCCCATTCTGGGCTCTGTGCTGGTCATGGAGCCTGCTAAGATTCCCTCTGCTGGGCGCCTGGGTAGCTCAGAGGGTTAAACCTCTGCCTTCAGCTCAGGTCATGATCTCAGGGTCCTGGGATCGAGGCCCGCATGGGGCTCTCTGCTCAGCAGGGAGCCTCTTTCCTCCTCTCTCTCTGTCTGCCTCTGTCTGCTTGTGATCTCTCTCTCTGTCAAATAAATAAATAAAATCTTAAAAAAAAAAGATTCTCTCTGCCCCACCTACTCTTTCACTCTCTTTAAAAAAAAAGGATACATTAGACTTTCATTATAACATAATCAGTACTGTAATGTTTAGTGTTTAAGTGTTCTGATTTCCAGTTAAATGGCAGTATAATTTAAGAGGAGACTACCTTTTATGAATCAATAGAAGGGCTTTGAGAGGGGGAGGGTTTGTAGAATTTTATATACTTATGAGTTCTTCTGGGGAGATAATCCTTGGCTTTGATCAGATTCCTCCTACCAGGATTTATGATCTCAAATAAGTATAGTAACTACTATTGTAGAGACAACTTATTTGCTGGACACATGAATTGAATCCTTGATCCCCTAAGTTCAGTCCTTCATCTACAAAATTGCATTTACTTTGAGTGTTAAAAAGATCACATGTAAAGCATTTAACATAATATCTGTTAAAGCAGTAAACACTAGCTATTAGGACAAGCACCTGGCAAGTTATCTTCAGGAATGTAAAGATATTTTCTCAATAGGCTATGAATACTTTAAATTTCATGTGAAATCTCAAAACATTTTAGTAAAGAAAAGTCAGGTTCCTTTTAATGATTTCATTGTCATGGGGCACCTGGGTGGCTCACTCAATTGAGCCTTTGGCTGGAGTCCTGGAATTGAGCCCCACATGGGGCTCCCTGTTCAATTGAGTGTCTGCTTCTCCCCTCCCCCTTCTCCTCTCCACCACTCATGCTTGCGTGCGCGCTCTCTCTCAAATAAATAAAATCTTAAAAATGATTTCATTGTCCTAGGGTAATGAAGTTATGAACATTTTTCTGTCCTTACAGTGCTCCCTTACTTCAACAGGGGTAGGAGAGTGCTCAGAAACTGCTCTTTCTACTGACTCAGAACAACTGACAAGGGTGTGAATTCCATGAATTGGTCACCAGGTCATGAATCTGAACTATCATGATATCTCACTTTTATTTTTTTCTTATTTTTTTTAAAAAAGATTTTATTTATTTGACAGAGAGAAACACAGCCAGAGAGGGAACACGAGCAGGGGGAGTGAGAGAGAGAGAGAAGCAGGCCTCCCGCCCAGCAGGGAGCCCGATGTGGGACTCAATCCCAGGTCTCCAGGATCATGACCTAAGCCGAAGGCAGTTGCTTAACCAACTGAGCCACTCAGGCGTCCTATTTTTTTTCTTATTTTTTAATAATTTTGCTGATGGTGTTTTTCTAGCATCATCACTATATTACTTTTGCCTCATCATAAATATCCAGTCGCTGAACAGGATATGAGAATTTGCCTTTCTATGACCCATGGCCTCTCTCAGGCTGTGACACTAGTGACCCCCAACCCCCATGCCATTCACTGCCATTCACTTCCTTTTGCATGAACAAGAGTATATAATCTACAGACCAAGGGAGGCATAAAAATTTCTCCCACATTTGTCAAAAACATTTTAGAAACTCTTTGGATTGTCAAAGTAGTATGGTATAATGCAGCAGTACTCCAAGTAAGGGTATGCCCAGGAGTACATAAATACTTCCAGAGTAGTTTATATAGATGCAAATCATTACAAAGGAATCAGTTTCCAGATTCTCAACTAAC
>PITA01029449.1:0-17888 GCA_004023965.1 Spilogale gracilis | reverse complement strand
CAGCTCCCGAAACAACTACTTCTCCAAGGAGCCTTGCCGTCTTTCATGGGAGAATGGTATTTGGAAACCAGAGTCTGGACTACATATCCTATTTTTATGTATGCACCCGTATTTTTCTCTTAACAATATGTCACACATATTTTTGATGCTTTTGAATTTCTAAGTCTCTATAATTATAACTTTTCAAATGAAGGCTCTGTGTATAGTTGAAAATGTTTAGACTTAAGGACCATAATTCTGAGTTTATTTTTTGGAATACCATTTACTTCCTTACAACCATGCGAACTTTTCTTAGTCTGTTTCATCCTCAGCATCCATGTCTACAAAAGGACAAAGTAGTACCTGCCTCATGTGTTTGTCAAGATGAAATTGAATACTATATGCAAAATATCTTGTATAATATTGAGTATATACTGGGTATTCAGTCAATCAATTCAGTATAAAAGAGTTTGTAATAATCTATTATATCTATACACCCACGTTTATTAAACTATTTTCTCCACCATTGGGCAATCATGATTTCCTTTTTTTTTTTTTTAAATAATTCAGAATAAACGTTAACTTGTTTTCTTTAGTTAAATAACCAGAAGCATTGGGGCGCCTGGGTGGCTCAGTTGGTTAAGCTCAGGTCATGATCCCGGAGACCCAGGATCGAGTCCCACATCGGGCTCCCTGCTCAGCGGGAGGCTCGCTTCTCCCTCTCTCACTCCCCCTGCTTGTGTTCCCTCTCTGGCTGTGTTTCTCTCTGTCAAATAAATAAAAATCTTAAAAAAACATAACCAGAAGCATTGTTTTGGGGCCAAACGTACAACTTCTTGTTACGTATTAGTGGGAGGCATTCTCGAGTGGTCTGACAAATTTTTCTTTTAAAGATTTTATTTATTTATTTGACACAGAGAGAGGGAGAGATCACAGGTAGGCAGAGAGACAGGTGGAGAAAGAGGGGGAAACAGGCTCCCTGCTGAGCAGAAAGCCGGATGTGGGACTGGATCCCAGGACCCTGTGATTATGACCTGAGCTGAAGGCAGAGGCTTAACCCTCTGAGCCACCCAGGTGCCCCTGGTCTCACTCTGACAAATTTTAATTTCAGTGAGGGTTGTCCCTGATCATCAATGTCATCGTACCCTGCTTCCACTGACCATTTATATCTTTTCAAGCTCCATGTATAACAGAGTTCAAGAAACCAAAGGTTATTTTGTTAGGTATTTATTTCATTACTACACATCAGGAATACTTTCTCATATCTTTGTTTTCTATTTCTATGTCCATCATTTTAAATATTAGTAAAAACCTGACTCCTGTAAGTGTCTGAATTTTTTAAAACTGTGCTAGATGGAAACCTTTCTAATTTAATATTTATCTTTACTTACTCCTCAATATTAAATACGCTATTACATCATAGGTAAAAACAAACAAAACAAAACAAACAAACAGAAACCCAAAAACATTCTTTGAAACACTTAACTCAGTGATTTATTAAACAAGTAAGTATTATGTACCTGTTATTATGATCATCACTATCGCAAAAATCTTGAAACTGTGAAGTTGAAAAAGACCCAGTCTTTTCCTTACAGAGGTAAACAGTTTAGGGGCACCTGGGTGGCTCAGTTGTTAAGAATCTGCCTTTGGCTCAGGTCATGATCCCAGGACCCTGGGATCAAGCCTGGCATCAGGGTCCCTGCTCATCGGGAGGTCTGCTTCTCCCTCTCCTACTCCCCCTGCTTGTGTTCCCTCTTTTGTTGTGTCTTTCTCTGTCAAATAAATAAAATCTTAAAAAAATAAAAATAAAAAAACAGTTCAGAAGATGAATGAAGTGTAAAAGCAAAAAAAGTTTACAATATAGTGTGCAATGATAAAACAATGGAGGGAATGATCTAATTTTCTAACTTCCTCAAGGATGTTATCAAGAAAATCTTTAGGGACGCCTGGGTGGCTCAGTTGGTTAAGTGAGTGCCTTTGGCTCAGGTCATGATCCCGGAGACCTGGGATCGAGTCCCACATCGGGCTCCCTGCTTGGCAGGAAGCCTGCTTCTCCCTCTCTCACTCCCCCTGCTTGTGTTCCCTCTCTAGCTGTGTTTCTCTCTGTCAAATAAATAAAATCTTTAAAAAAAAAAGAAAAAAAAAGAAAATCTTTAGAAAGGTGGGAGTTCTTGCTCTTGACTCAGAATGATTAAAGATAAGTATAAATTATTAAAATGAGAGAATGTATGTGGCATTAAGGAAAGAATAATGACCAAATTTTTTTCTGAGATAAGCATAGAGACACAGTGAAGGGAAGGGAAGAAATGGAAGAGGTCAGAAGACTATTTCGAGTCAGGTTTTGAGAACATAAGGCCTGAACTGAGACAGCCTCACTGATGATTAATGAAAAAGAAGAAACTTATTTTAAGGGTATTTGGGAACAGAGTCAATAATACCTAATATAATAAATATTTGAATAAAGTAAGATAGATGAATCTAGGCTGACTTGCTAGGTATTTGATCGGTGTGATTGAATGTATGGAAATACTTTTGTCCAGAAAGAAAATAATATAAGAATAGAAATTAGGTGCAGGGACAGTGGTGAGATTACTTTAAAAGGCTGGGTTTTCGAAATTTGAAGGACATTCAGAAAAATAACTGTTTTTCTTTGGTGAGCATAAAATGATCACATGTCTAAAAAGAGTATGAATGTGATGTTCAGACTGTCTTTAGTTATTTTAATTAGCTTGCAAAACCAATTGCTTTGTAATACCACTTGCAGTTATAAAGGGAATGGGAGTGAAATTCAGACTGCCACTAATTATCCATCATTACTCATCAAGTAATGAGCCCAAATGTGTATATAATACATAGTTGCATTTCCTTCTCTTCAGTACTTGGTTTTCTCACCAGAAGAACAGATTATAATATCCCATTCATAAATGTCTATGACTCTGAAAAAAGAATATTGCACCAAAAAAAGACTATATTCAGCTCTTTGAAATTCATGTTATAAACTAATATCCATTAGCACAATATGTAACTGTTGAAATGGCACTTAGAAGTCAATACATATAGCATCCAAATAATAATCAAAACTGCTCCCTACGAAGTCTCACTAAATTGTCCATCTTTGGTTTGAATCCTTCAAGTGACCTTTATTCTCTATGCATCTCCTTTAATCTCAGGGTATCATATATTGCAGAGCCTCATTACATTGAGTTGAATGTATTTCCACACAGCTTCTAAGTAGTCAGGATAGTGTTAAAGGTACATTTCTTTGATTTTCAAATGCACTTAATTCAAATCTTTTTAAGTTCTTATATTGCATTCCTTCAGTCCCTGTAAAACAAATCTAATCCTTTCTTTTTATGATATTTTTTCAATAATGAAGCAATTATACTGTGTGCCTTGACCTTTTCAATTCCATATCCATCAACATGATATGTTTTTATCAGCATTGTTGTTTTCTCCTGCAAAAGAACTTAAACATATTGGACATTGAAATATGTAATATTCACACCTACATATGTTAATTCAGCATTGCCTGACCATTGTTAATTAAAGTAGAACTGAACACCTTAATACCTTAATTTTATCATACAAACTATATATCTATCTATAAGTACCTTGATATATAGATACATTTAGATGTCTATAGATACAGATATATTCTATCATCAGCATTGCACTACTAACAGAGGCTTTTAATAGCAACAAAATCAAACATATAACTTTAGGATGGCTACAAATCTAAAGAAAGAATACATTCACTCACATGTCATAAAATTATATTAAATTACTGCTTTAATTAAAAAAAAAACCCATAACCAGGGGGGCCTGGGTGGCTCAGTTGGTTAAACGACTGCCTTCGGCTCAGGTCATGATCCCGGAGACCAGGGATTGAGTCCCACATCCGGCTCCTTGTTTGGCAGGAAGCCTGCTTCTCCCTCTCTCACTCCCCTTGCTTGTGTTCCCTCTCTGGCTGTGTTTCTCTCTGTCAAATAAATAAAATCTTTAAAAACAAAACAAAACAAACAAACAAACAAAAAAAACCCATAACCAGAAACAAGATCATCACAAAGTACAGCCATAGATAAAGCAAACTTGGGAAAAACTTTCCATTTGATTTAATATTTAAACCTTTCCATTTGATTTAATATTCTACTGTTTGGTTGGTTAAGGTCCTTTACTGATTGCTGGAAAAACTGTCCTTCTAGATCAGAGAAGTTAATTTGTGTTGCTCTTTTACATATTAGCCTTAAACTATTGGGAAAATTCACTCTATCAGTTTATAACTTTTGTAAGAACTATTTAAATACATCTGGATTCTTTGTGCTCCAATGGTATTATTAAATAGTACTTTTATCTATAGTTTTTTAAAATGCTAATTTCCATTGATTTCAACCTTTCCATTTAATTAAATATTCTACTGTTTTCTTGATTTTGATCCAATGACCATGTTTTCAAGTCCTGTTTTTTTTTTTTTTAAAAAAAAAAGAATAGAGAAAATTTATCTGCTCAAATTGCTTCAGTTGGTAATTTGGGGAAAGAAGAGTGCAATCACTCATTCTATCTTCATTAATTTTCACATTATGGGTTTTGACTTCCCTCACTTATGAAATTTTATTGTGAAGTACATTTCTTATTTATTTCTATGAGGTTATAACTAAACTTTCAAATAAACATAATTGTATTGATGAAGGAATTAGACTTTTATACAAGTCTTTTGGAAAGTAATTTAACAAAGTATCAAAATAAACTTTTCTATGTATTTTACTAAAGAATTTCATTATCAGAAATCTATTGGGATGAAAACAATTAGAAAAATAAAGATTTATACATAGACTTATTCATTATGATACAAATTTCTTTGTAAAAAACTCTAAGTACATAAAGCTGGGAGATGGACATCGTAGTAGGTCAACTTAGCATTAAATTGTAGTCTGTGATTATAGGGTATCCAAAAAACAGCTTTCCATCCCCTAAAATCTCTCTTATTAGGTTATAGTTTTGCTTTTGGATGTTTGATTATAACAATAACAGTGATTACTGAAAAGCTGTTATATTAAAATATTTGGCAATGGGATTATTCTGGAAGAAAATATGGACTGTATAGAAACAGTATAATAAAATTTGCTTTAACACATTATATTACATATTTATCTAAATTTAATTGCTAAAACAGACAAAAGATTGCAAAGACTTATAGACTTTAACAGGAAAGATTTATTGTTATAAGCTAAATATCATTCCACTGGATAAACATTATTTTCACACACTCAAAACCATTGTTCACTATCTATTGCAAAACCGCTGTTAGCCAAAAGCTATGCTTGCTTGCTTAACAATTGTAGTGACAGTAATGATTGCGGACAGAGTTCTTGATGTCCAGCTGAGTGAGCAGAACAATAAATGGGTATATGGAATGATGAAGATACACAACATGGGGTTCTAACAGTCATTGTGTTTAAAAAACTATCAACATTTTCAAGTAGCTGTTTTATGGAAGTTTCCTAAAGGCTGATTTTAAGTGAATCCTGATATGATATGATATGACAGAATAGCTTTGCATTGCCATTTTGGTATTTCTTTTAAACAACTGATATTGGGGGTGCCTGGCTGGCTTCGTTGGCAGGGCATGCTTCTCTTGATCTCAGGGTAGTGAGTTCAAGCTCTACATTTGTGTCGAGGCTACTTAAAAAAAAAAATAAAGGACTGAACAACTGGCAGAAATGGAATTGCCCTAAAAAGGAGCCTGTGGAGGGGCACCTGGGTGGCTCAGTCAGTTATGTGTCTGGCTCCAGACTTTGGCTTGGGTCATGATTTCAGGGTCATGAGATCAAGCCCTGCATCAGGCTTCATAATCAGCATGGAGCCTTCTTTTTTTTTTTTTTTTTTAAGATTTTATTTATTTATTTGACAGAGAGAAACACAGCCAGAGGAAACACAAGCAGGGGGGATGAGAGAAGGAGAAGCAGGCTTCCCGCTGAGCAGGGAGCCCGATGTGGGACTCAATCCCAGGTCTCTGGAATCATGACCTGAGCCGAAGGCAGTCACTTAACCAACTGAGCCACCCAGGCGCCCCAGCATGGAGCCTTCTTAAGGTTTTTCTCTCCCTCTCCCTCTGCTCTCCTTCTTCTGCTCACACACACTCTCTCTCTAAAAAGAAAGAAAAAAAAAGAGGTTGTGAAATTATTTTTTAAGTTAAATATTCAGTTGTAACAGTTCTAGGTAAAGATGGCATACAAAATACATGCAGGGAATTCTATTTGTTTCTAAAAATGAGAGGAAGCCTGCAAGTGTATAGATCAATGCGTGCTTGAATTCTGACTCTCAGAGGTTGACCTTGTCTGATCTTAGGTGAGCTTTTAAGTCTATTGATCCTTTGTTTTCTCATCTGTAAAATAAGTCAGCTCCTCTAGAGTTGGAAAGAAGGAAGACTGAGTCCACTCTCTCCATAACTGATTTTCATTGAATTAGTAGAGATCCAAAATAATAATGTGCAAATGTAAGAGATTGAAATTATATAGTAATATAAAATTATTTTCAACAGCAGACACTTGGGATTCAGTCAATGCCTAAAAGGCTTTTTCAGAGCTTCCCTTATCTGACTAAAAGCAGGAAACTCTAAGGGTGAGGCTGCTACAGTCGCTCTCTCCCTGGGGTTTTATTCACCAAGAGAGAAGACAGAAAAGACCACTTGCCATTGTAAACAAGCAATATCACAAAATTTATTTTTTTTAATTATTTTTTTTTTAAAGATTTTATTTATTTGACAGAGAGAAACACAGGCAGAGAGGGAACACAAGCAGGGGGAGTGAGAGAGGGAGAAGCAGGCCTCCCGCCGAGCAGGCAGCCCGATGTGGGGCTCGATCCCGGGTCTCCAGGATCATGACCTGAGCTGAAGGCAGTCGCTCAACCAACTGAGCCACCCAGGCACCCCTATTTTTTTTAATTTTTAAAAAAGATTTTATGTATTTATTTGACAGAGAGAAACACAGCCAAGGAGGGAACACAAGCAGAAGGCGTGAGAGAGGGAGAAACAGGCCTCCCACTGAGCAGGGAGCCTGAGGTGGGCTCAATCCCAGGATCCGGGATCATGACCTGAGTGGAAGGCAGATGCTTAAGGACTGAGCCACCCAGGCGCACCATCACAAAATTTCTTATATCTCCTTTGTTCCCTCAAAAGCCCTTTTGTTCTTCCCATAAACACCTTTCACATACTAAATTCACATACTAAATTAGGTATATGAACTCCCATTCTCTAATTATTGAACAAGCTATTTTGTGTGTGTGCATCTTATATACATATGAACAAACTCTGCCTATGCACCTGTTAATACGTTTTTTGTCATTTTAGTTCGTGGATGGGCTCTCAAACAGTAAACCTACAAGATGGAGGAAATGTATTTCCTCCAGGATAGAATGTATTGCATGTGTATATGTATGTATATGCATATATACATAATATATATATGTCTGTGTGTTTCTAAAAGCCAATAATGAAAATATCATTTTTTTCCTCCAACAAATCTCACAGGCATTTAACAATACACCTGTCTGTAGAATCGATAAACGTTCCTCAAAGGTTTCTTCTTGAAAATTCAGTCACTGAGCAAATATTTTTCTCAAAATAATTCTTCTCATTGCTTCTTTGGCCTCTGTGTTTCTCACAATGTATATCAGGAAATTCAGGATTGGCAGCAGAAGAGTATAAAACATGGACAGAATTTTGGCTCTATCCTGTGAGTAGTTAGAGCTGCTTCCCAGATAAGTAAATATCACTGTTCCATAGAAAAGCGTCACTACCATTAGGTGAGAAGCACACGTGGAGAATGCTTTGTACCTGCTCCTTGTGGAATGTAACTTCAGGACAGTGAGGAAGATTCCCAGATAGGAGCTAACCACTATCAGAAAGGTGGTCACCGATGTCATGCCCGAGACAACAGTCAATAAAATCTTGCTGTAGTGTGTGTCAGAACAGGACAGTTGAAAGAGCCGTGGTATATCACAGAAGAAATGGTTGATGACGTTGGGCCCACAGAAAGAGAGGCTGAGCAAGCCGCTCAGGTGAGTAAGTGAGCTGGCGGAACCTACGAGATAGGAAGCAGTCACCAAGTGGATGCAGAATGCGCGGGTCATGAGGGCTTTGTAGTGAAGCGGGCGGCAAATGGCCACGTAGCGATCATAGGCCATGGCTGCCAGGAGGAAGCATTCAGTGGTCAGGAACATGCTGAAGAAGGAATACTGAAGGAGGCAACCGCGATAGGAGATGAACTTCTGTCCTGCTATGTAGTTCACCAACATTTTAGGAATAAAGACTGAGGAATAGCAGAAATCCAAGAAAGCCAACTGGCAAAGGAAAAAGTACTTGGGGGAATGGAGCTGGGTAGTAGCCCAGGTGACTGTGATAATCCAAACATTGCCCACCACAGTGGCGAGGTAGATTGAGAGAAACAGCACAAAAAGAACAGTATTCAGCTCAGGGTTATCGGTCAGTCCCAGGAGAATGAATTCCGTTATCGTACTCACATTTCTGTTGGCCATTTGTGGGTCCTCCCCTCTGGGGGCTCTGCAGGGAAAAAGAGGACAATGAAAATAGAGTATAGCATGAATATATGCATTCAATTGACAAGCATCTTTGGAAAACTGTATGGGCCTTAGTTAACCATCACAATCCACAGGAAATTCAATTCTCACAAGTGTGAGAAGTCAGCCTGATAGAAGACTTTGGTTGCACAAAGTCTCATCAGGGGTTGTAAACTGACATTACACACAGTGAGAACATTGGAGGAATCAAAACTCCCTTGGAAAGTCTCATTGAAATGTAGGTTTAACAGAAGGAGTTTAGGAAATGGACCTGTGGGTAACAGCATATTCCAGATTCCAGAACACGAGGTAAGGACCCTGTGTTTTATGAAAAACATCCCTTAACAAAAATCACAAAAACTCAATATGTAACAGTTAAATTTCCGAGACATCTAACAAGACTCTTTTTAACGTACACAAAACATGCCACGTTATACGATAATCTTCACATGCTGAAGCATTAATTATTGTGAACACTAATTTGACAATGAATCTATTTTCCTTGAACATTAATGAATATAGTATTTTATAATCCAGGCTTTGGGAATAATATTTTCCTGATGCTGAATGAAAAGTGAGAATGACAGGGGTTTGGATCTCTGCCCTTTACTCACAGTGTGATATAAAGTTACTTAGTAACAATTCAGTTGTTGCAAACCTTAGAACCTGATTGCTTTGATCATGTCTACTGAAATGCCAGAAGTGAACAAGAAGGATGCATTCTTTTTTGTTCCATTACACTGTGATTTCATGCCTAAATCTCAGTTTCTAGCTTAACTGTCATTTCCTCTGTGAATCTTTCTCATACATGAAAGCTTTCTAGCACAGCCCCTAAATGCTCCATAATGGAAGTAAAACAAATAAGTAAAACAAATACCAGACTGTCTATTGACATACTGGACAAATGGTTTTTGACTAAAGTAATATTTTGGATCTTTGTTTTTTTCATTTGTTCATTTTGTTTTGTTTAGATAGCTTTACCTGCCTCCCTTGAATTTAAACAAACCAATTACTTTGATGATGAGTCCCACTTAAGTCACTGATTTTGTATTTGTTTCTTTGATTTTCATTTAGTAAGTAGCAATTTTCATCTGGACTGCTTTTCTTCTTCTTTTTTTTTTAAGATTTTATTTATTTGACAGAGAGAGAGAGAGATTACAGGCAGGCAGAGAGGCAGGCAGAGAGAGGGGGAAGCAGGCTCCCCGCCGAGCAGAGAACCCGACATAGGGCTTGATCCCAGGACCCTGAGATCATGACCTGAGCTGAAGACAGAGGCTTTAACACACTGAGCCACCCAGGCACCTCTGAACTGCTTTTCATGCCATTTTTCTTTTACTGTAAAGTTGGTTGTACAGAATAAATTAATCTTTGAATCTGAAAATTAGCTCTGGTAACAGGGCCAAAAATCACCTCTCAGATTTAATATGATTTACAGCTTGTAATGATTAAACTTAAATTTTAAAGAATTTCTTTAAATAAATTTTCCTTTTGTAATTTACATAATTATATGAAACTCTAAATATAGCTACCTAAAGAAATAGGGAATGAATCCACTAATTGTTTTTTTTTAAAGATTTACTTGAGAGTGAGAAAGCATGAGCCAGAAGGGCAGAGGGAGAGGGAAAGAGGATCTCAGGCAGACTCCTCTCTGAGCACAGAGCTGCACACAGGTCTTAATCTCACTACCCTGAGATCATGATCTGAGCCAAAATTGAGATGGACACATGATCTGAACCACTCAGGAACCCTGAACACAGTAATTATTTTTATTTTTTTTTAAAGATTTTATTTATTTGACAGAGAGAAACACAGCCAGAGAGGGAACACACGCAGGGAGAATGAGAGAGGGAGAAGCAGGATTCCCGCCGAGCAGGGAGCCCGATGTGGGACTCGATCCCAGGTTTCCAGGATCATGACATGAGCTGAAGGCAGTCGCCCAACCAACTGAGCCACCCAGGCGCCCCAGTAATTATTTTAAGAGAACTATCTGATGGGGCATCTGGGTGGCTCATTCAGTTAAGCATCTGCCTTTGGTTCAAGTCATGAGCTAAGGGTCCTGGGATGCAGCCCTGCCTCAGGTTCCCTGCTCAGCAGGTAGCCTGCTTTGCTCTCTCCTTCTGCAACTCCCCCTGCTTGTGCTCCGTTTCTCTCTCTCTGTCAAATAAATAAATAAAATCCTGTAAAAGGAGAGAGAGAGAGAGCTATTTGATGTGCTAATGGTCTAATTCTATTTCACTTATCTCAATAATTTGAATGGATTTGAAGGAGATGATTTTTCTTCACATTCCATTCATAGCATGTATTAAGAGTTGCTGTTTTTGAAAACTGGAGAGGCATTTGTAATTCCTTTGTTAGAACACATAAATATAACACCTACCTGGTGTTGGGATGAAGCTTAGACCTTTCTCTTAGTCTCCTGACTTGTGCTTATATTTGGTTCAGGGTCTTTGGAGGACGGAATCCCCAGTGATTCCGTGATATTATGTTTGATTAAAAGAGCAAAGAGAGACTTGGGGAAGGTAAGGTCCCAGCACTATCTTTCTAGATTGTTGCAATTCATGGATGTGGCCATTTCTCAGTTTTATTACATTTTTAAAGAGACTTTTTAACAAAAGAGTGTATTCATTTATTCATGAGAGACAGAGAGAGAGAGAACAGAGGCAGAGGGAGAAGCAGGTTCCCCAGGGACCAGGGAGCCCGATGTGGGACCCAATCCTAGGACCCTAGGATCATGACCTGAGCCAAAGGCAGATGTTTAACCATCTGAGCCACCTAGGCACCCCATTTTTCAGTTTTAGAGAAAACTCACATAAATTCATGTTTCAACTATATAAGCCTCTGCAAAACAACACCTAAATTATTAAAAATGAACTCCATCAGTGTTTATCATTATAATTTATATAATATAATTATATGTAATATATATCATATATATTTAATTTTAAAGAGGGCTATGTTCCATTTGTTGATGACTATATGCTTACATAGACATGTATTATTATTGGTAGTAATTATGGAAAGTAGACATATAATTCAATCTGAGATAACCCAAAAGAATTGGTAGCAATTGGAAATCAGTAGATAGAATTTGAATGTGCATATGTTCATACACTTTTAATATAAGAGATAATTGAGCCAATTAATACACTAAAATAAATATCAAGTTTAACATTTGGTCTCTATGATGGCTGAACATAATTATAATTTTTAGAAATTCTAGGTAGGCTGTTGCATGGAGAATAGAATAAAAAATACAAAAGGTGGTAAATCAGAGTAAAATGATAGGCATTTACATTTAGTAAAAAAAAAAAAAAGGAGGGGGGAAATAAGAACAAGTAAGTCACTGATACAAGTCAAATGCAGCCAAACCAACAAACACAACTGTATAAGAACAAGTTGGTGAAAATTTGCAGTGATATTAAAATGAAGCAATAGTTAAAACAGACTAACACAGATGGACTATTATAATTAATTTAACTGACAAGAATATTGCTTTTTCTTTGGCAATAAAATATTAAGTAGGATACTAGTTGGGGTTATTTTTATTTATTAAATGCCTAGTATGTTCCAGAAACTTCACAACTATTATCTCCAATCATTATGTAATTTCATTTAATTGAATATTCTGACCATATGATTCATATTATACATAGCCCAGAGTAATTGAAAGAATTGTATGAGTGTGAACTTTAGAAAATGGTAGGACAATACCTTAATAAGATGGTTGTCTGAGGTAGAAATTTGTGTTACTTTTAGTATTTATTCCATATAGCTTTTTAATATTGAGAAACTAAGAGTGAACAAATAATGATGAAATTTGAAACTATACTGCATGAGAAATAGTGGAAAGATAGGAAATATCCAGTGTGAGACAAGTTAGACTCAGGAGAATATTCTTTTTCCCAAGATTTTATTTATGTATTTATTTATTTATTTGACAGAGAGCGATTGAGCAAACGAGAGAGAGAGAGAGAGAGAGAGAGAGAGAGAGAGAGAGTATAAGCAGAGGGAGTGGCAGAGGGAGAAGGAGAAGCAGGCTCCCTGCTGAGCAGGGACCCAACACAGGGCTTGATCCCAGGACCCTTGATCCCAGACACTTAATGGAGTGAGCCACCCAGACATACTTCAGGACAGCATTTTGATTCAGTAAACACTGAATATCTAAGCAGTCTAAGAATGAAGAGTGAGAATATATGAATTTTAAGATTTCATAGGACATATCTAAGACTAATTGATACCAGCTTTAAAGAGAGAGATGGGTCTTCCTTAAATTGAAAAAAAAAGTCATATTGATAAAATTTAACAATCTAGTTTTATAGAGAAAGGATGACAAACATTGGTCCATTTGTAGAGGGCATTCTATACCAGATTAGGGTTTTGATAGGTTGAAAATATGCTTCATATATATCCATAATTCTAGAAGCCATAACTGACCAAGGACTAACTGAAGATTGTCATCAAAGCTGGGATTGATGTAATCACTGTTGTGTTCACAGCACAAGACCAAACCTCAAATCTTGGGAACCATGAATTCCTTACACTAACGTGTGGGTCTCTCAACAGATAAGCAACATAATCACGGTGCAAATGGACCCAAAACTTGTCCACATAGTGTCAACCTTATTTCCCTGGTGAGTTCATCCAATTTCTGAACTGCAAAACCAAGTCTACCCATATGAAATAAACACACACACACACACGCACACACACATACACACACACATGCACACACTTAATAGAGATTTTCTGTGAGCAAAGAGGAAAGTTATTAGAGAAACATGTGCTGAGTCTTGATTTTTCCAAGTGTTGGTGTTGAGGAGTAACCAATTTTGTGGATGGGATGAGGGATTGGAGCTAAAAGTTCCCATTCTCCATTTTGTGTCTTGATATTTTACATGAAGTTTGAAGAAATAGCATCAGATGTTTCATTTATTTCTAAAGTTCTCATTTATTTCTAATTGAATAAGTACACTAACCACTTAGCTATATTTAGAGTCTCTTTAACTGAGCTGCATTTACTGATAGGTGTATGTATATAAATACACATACACACACACACACACACACACATACCCACATATATATGTATATATGTGAGTCAGGTGTATATATATATACATACATATATACATACATATATACCATATATACATGGTATATTACTCATTATATAGAGTATATTACTCTTTATGAAGAATATATTACTCATTTTCCAATCTTCATCCTACAAATCTGCCACACACCCCTAATCTGCCTCACAATTTAAGAAAGGGATTTTTTTTTAATCTTATTTGAGCATCCAGGTACTGTTCATAATATAGTTACTATATATATTATAATACAGTAACTCTGTTAGGATGAATGGAAGGTCAGTATTAACATAAACAAATATCATAATTTTGTTCCATAAAATAACATCCCTCCCACACATGTCCACTTAGTAAACTGTTTTATCAACATCCTGCCCAGTCCCTTATTTTATGAGGTAGGTATTGTAACAAAATGAGTTCAGGCTGAGTCGTTAAGCTTTTGCCTTCTGCTCAGGTCAAGATCCCAGAGTCCCAGGATCGAGCCCCACATCAGGCTCCCTGCTCCGTGGGAAGCCTGACTCTCCCTCTCTCACTCCCCCTGCATGTGTTCCCTCTCTAGCTGTGTTTCTCTCTGTCAAATAAATAAAATCTTAAAAAAAAATGAGTTCAATTTGCTTTTCTGAATTTTAATTATCTGATGTGTATATTATTCCTTGTGTTTGATAATCTAGGATATGAACTATTGAATGCTTTTGAAAAAAATTGTGAAGAATGATGTAGAATTAGGTTTACTTATAATTATTATTTTACATTTTATTTTTTCTGAAAATAAAAATCTTAATACAAATTCATTTATATGAATGCCTCTTATACTTAAATGTCATGTATATGTAGCATTATGGGACCAATTTCAAATAATATATTAAATAATTTTAGGGGCACTTGGTGGCTCATCAGCTAAGTGTTTATCTTATGCTCAGGTCATGGCCCCTGGGTCCTGGAATGGAGTCTCGCCTTGAGATTTCATTGAGCTCTCTGTTCAGCTGGGATTCTGCTTCTTCCTTTCTTTCTGCTCCTCCCTCCTGCTTGTTCTTTCACTCTCTCTCAAATAAATAAGTAAATAAATAAAATCTTTAAACAAATAAAAGAAATTAATGATTTTGAATAATCATGAAGGATCATGCAAATGTTATATGATGTTCTTGGTGATGTTGGTAGTGTCATTATTTCATTCTGAAAAGTAAACTTTCATATGAATTTCTTAGTTTGCATTTAATAGAATGAGGATGTCGATATACTATCTTTTTTCATGTTTCAATTTGCTACCTTCACATATACTGGAGCCATTCACTTATGAGTTTGGCTTTCACTGGGAGGAAAAAAATAAAAGTTTAATTTAGAGCGCCGTGTAAAACCATGCATTAATATTTATAGAGTATTCAGCTGTCTCATTGTGCTGCTTAGCCTCATTGCCTCTTATTTCAGTATTTAAAAGAATCTCAAAAAATTAAATATAATTTTATTTATAAATCGAGATAGTCTCTAGAACACTGTTTTGTTTCCAGATAGGAGAC
The DNA here is from genome assembly GCA_004023965.1 of Spilogale gracilis. Lineage (NCBI taxonomy): Eukaryota > Metazoa > Chordata > Mammalia > Carnivora > Mephitidae > Spilogale > Spilogale gracilis. The sequence goes on along the minus strand of PITA01029449.1, from coordinate 2,731 downwards.
TTGATAACAATTTAAGGGGAAGAGATAACTATGGGAAAATCATTATTTATGGGCCTGATTTCTTTTCTTTTCTTTTTTTTTTCTTTTTTGGGTTTTATTTATTTACTTGACAGAGAAAACACAGCTAGAGAGGGATCACAAGCAGAGGGAGTGAGAGTGGGGAAGCAAGCCTCCCGCTGAGCAGAGAGCTTGAAGCGAGGCTCGCTCCATTCAGGATCATGACCTAAGCCTAAGGTAGACTCTTAAAGACTGAGCCACCCAGGCGCCTCTGGGCCTGATTTCATTTCTATGCACCTGTACATACAATTTGAATCAAAGGGAAAACAATGGCTTCACGTGTTTTTCCCTACCCGGAATAGCACAGATTTCCTCTTGCATAGAATAACTTCAGGAAATTTCTTGTTTAAAGTCTAAGGAAGACTCTGGGGGAATGTTTAATGGAAAAAGGAAAATGAGTCTGATTATTCATGACTCCCGAATTAACTTGGAGCCTTCCTTTCTAAACATGAGGTCAAATTCTTCAAGTGTAAGTTTTCTCTGAATATTAGTAACCCTTCCATTTGGAGTGGTAGGAAAGTCTGGTATTCGGTTCCATTCAATTTTGAATGTAGTGATGGAAACCAAATCCAGGAATAGGGAAATGGTCCAGACTAAACACTGGGAATGAAATCACACAGGCAAAAGAGAACCCAAGTTCTTTTTCTGATTATTTTGAGTATTTGCATTTATTTTGAAAAATGTCTGCTCATAAATAATACAGGTTAACTTCAGAACATGCATATGCCAGCTTTGTGGATGATTCACATCCCAATCCTTTTTGCTTTATAAGTATTTTGCTTCTTTCTGTGCTTAATAGAGAGACTGAGTTAAGAGATATTTTGTTACTCACTAGTCTTATGTTTGTATCTATTTGTGTGTCTGTTTATGTGTCTGTATATCTATTTGTATGTACTCATTTCTATCATATACAGAAATGAAAATGTCTTCAACTGTCCAGAGATAAGTAGCCTAGACCTTACTATGGTTTTTAGGTTAGTTTACACAATAATCATACATAGCTCCTGTACCTGTTATTCTTCTAGACTTTTTTCCTTCTGCTGTATAACAGAAGGCTCCCAGTAAGTAAACTCTAGGATTTCTTTGGGCTCAAAACTTTAATAATTCATATAAATATTCTTATCATATCTTGTATGTTATTATGGGACACATATGGCGTGAAATCAACAAGGAAAATATTTCATTTCTACAACTCTTTTGACGGCATCTTTCACCTCCTTGTTCCTCAGGCTGTAAATCACAGGGTTTAACATAGGAATCACCAGAGTGTAAAACACAGAAACCACCTTTTCTTGTTCTAAGGAATATTGGGAGCTTGGTTGGATGTAGCTAAAGCTTATAGAGCCATAGAATAAAGTCACAGCCGTGAAATGTGAAGCACAGGTAGAGAAGGCTTTGTGTCTACCTGCTGCTGAGCGGATCCTCAGGATAGCAACAACAATGAAGATGTAGGAGATCATCACAATCAAGAAAGTGATTATAGCAATAATTCCAGAGAAGATTAAAAGCAACAGTTCGTTCATGGATGTGTCAGAACATGACAACTTCAATAGTGGGGGAAGGTCACAGAAGAAGTGACTGATGATATTCGGCCCACAGAAAGACAGTTTCACCAAGCCAATTGTGTGTGTCAGTGAGTTGATTAAGCCTCCTATACATGATCCCATAACCAGGGCAACACAGACTATTTTAGTCATGGCCACCGTGTAAAGTAGTGGGTTCACGATGGCCACATAGCGGTCATAAGCCATCGCTGCCAACAAGAAGCCCTCAGTGGTAAGGAGTGACACAAACAAAAAATATTGCACGATGCATGCAGAGAATGAGATTGTCTCCCGTTCGACAAGGAAACTCAGCAGCATTTTTGGTGCAAAGACTGACGAATAGCAGGCGTCAACGAATGACAGACAGCTAAGGAAATGATACATGGGTGTCTGGAGTTTTGGAGTTATTTGGATTAGAAAAAGCATTCCTAGATTCCCCACCAAAGAAATGATATAGATCAGCAGGAACAAAACAAAGAGGACCACTTTCAGTTCAGCACGATCTGTTAGTCCCAAAAGGATAAATTCCGTAACCAATGTAAAATTAACATCAGCCATGTGTGTGTGTGTTTCTTGGTGCCTGCAAATGATAAGAAAAATGAAATTGAGAATAATCATGCCACACTATCAAGACTACTTGGAATCCCTCACTAGCTGTGCATCTTGAGCTGTTGACTTTTGTTTTCCAGTTGTTTTACCTTAAAATTAGAAAAATTTAACTAGAAAGTCTCTAGCCTTTTCAAGTACTGTTTATTAGTCTATTCCAAAAGGAAATTCTATGAATGAAAAAATAAAACATTAGGGTCTTAGCTTCAAGGTGCATTGAAATGCTTCTCTTTTTATATGAAAGAAAAAAAAAGCTGAAGTGAATTTCATTCTAAAATATGTGCAATGCAAAATCCAGTTTATAAAGCATAATAACCAAGGTTGGAAATTTAATCTGTGTTCTCACTGAAGTTCTTTTAAACTTCTCGCTTCGGATTTAATGGTAACTCATGTCAAATACATCAAAATATAAGAATTAACTGTACTATGGCCTTTGAACTGAGAAATTCCACATATGCCTTCATGTTTAGTTCATATTCCACACTGTAAGTGGGATATAATGAAAGACAATGCCTTAACATCCA